>JAYMTF010004279.1:0-13488 GCA_036897485.1 Pelargonium nanum | reverse complement strand
CTTATATAAAAAAAAAGTACAAGGAGTAGTAATAGGTTCACGCGTAAGCTCTGTGGGTACAGCTGGAGCTCCGACAGAGGCCCCTCAGTTCGCTCGCGACCTGCACGTGACTCACCACCATCACCTTCTTCTCCTCAAAATTTATAAAATTGAAAATTAATTGAAATCAAATAAACAATTTAAAGCCCATCTCTTTCCTTTTACCGATCAGTTGTTTCAATCCAAAAACCTCTCGCAAAACTCCACAAATCAGAATCCAATTTCTCTCTCTCTAAAAGTCACAGACACAGACCTAGACACTCTCTCTCTACACAGTTTCTCTGTTGCATTTTGTTCTCATTTCCCTCTATTTTATTACGAACCGATATAATTTGTGGTGGAGGGGGGGGGGTTTTGTGGGCATAGGCTCTGAGATTCAAATGTTTATGGTTTTGAGGAGGGACTTGTGGGGATTCGTGTTCTTGGATCTGCTGGCGGTAAGTTCGATTTTTTATTATTTTTAATTCAAATTTTGATGGGATTGATCCCTGAATTTGGAATTCGAATTTTGTGATTCGAGTGTTTGTATCCATGATTTGAGCTCGAGGGCAAGTGTTTTTGCTGCTCGGATGAATTGGGTCTTTATCCGATTTGTGTTTCATTGATTGGTTGGTTTTATGTCGTTGGATTGTAGTAATCAACGAGAATTGGAGCTGAATCAGAGGAATTCATGAAATTTGTGGCTGATTTGGAGTGAGTGAGTGGTTAGGTTTAATTATTTATTGATCCATTTCACCCATTTCGGTATAATTTTGAGATTATGTGGTAGAATTTGGAAGGTTGTAATGGTTAACTCAGTGCTTTAAGGAAAGCAGAGTTTGAATTTGATTTATGTGCTGATCACTAAGATTTATGCCGGCGCGAGCTGCATTGGGGTTTGACATTGGAGTTTGTATTTATGGTAAGAGACTTGTGCGTCTAGATCCTTAAATCTTTGAGGAGAGAAACATACTGTTTGTAGGGGTGTTACAAGTTAGGTTAGCAATGTGGGGGCATAGGAGTTAGCGTTTTTATGGTAAAATTGTTAATCTTTCAATCTTTGGAAACTTGCGGGGAGAGAGAAACACTGTTTAAGGGGGTAATTTCACGTTAGGTTGGCAATGTAGTCAGCATTGTTGTCTGTATTTATTGAAAAAGAGTATAGTGTCAAGATCAAGAACACTATTTAGGGAAATTTTAATTTTGGATAGCAATGATTTGTTATAATTCAGCTGAGTTTTGGAGAGACTAGTTTATGGCTTGCAGTTTACCTTTTAGGCTAAAGGCATTATTTACTGCAGTATATGAGGTTATATGTATTGTCGGAACATTATCATGTTTCTATTAAAGCAGCTTTCATAAGGGTTTAATGCTTTGAAGTCCAGCATGAGTTTACTTTGATTCGGCTGTATACTTCAGTGGCTGTATCTTCTATTCATTTTCATTCTATGATTAAACCTTGGGTGCTGATGGCACATAAACATTTTTTTTTACATTCTTCACCTGTGTTCTCTTTGGATGACAGATTAGGCATTTCATTTATCATTTCATGTATAAAATTAGACGAAAAGAATATAGGGGTAGAATTGCTACTTTACTTGACACTTGACTGGTTTCATATGTTGATTAAAAAAATGATTGATATCAATAGCAGAATATGGAATATCTTAGAAATTTCTTAGAAATTTTTATGTCCTGTATAACTTGTAGTCAAATTATTGTGTGCTAATATTGGCAATTATGATGAGTGTATTATTTTGGTGTTGCCTATGATCTGGATTGCTGATATGCAAGATCAAATAATTGAGTATTTCGGTGCACTACATCTTGCAATAAGCTAAACTCTGGGTTACTTTCTTGAATGAACGCATAAGCTAAAACATGTTAGAAGTTAAATTGCATATTGTAGTTTGGTCCTATTTTAGGAATGTGTGGTCCTTTTGTTGGGCTGTTGATATATTCCAGCCTAAATAGCAAAACAATTTATCTGAACAATAATTATCACCATTTTGATTTTCTAGTTATTTGAAGGAATATTCCATAAACATTACTTCATTGGAGGTATATCCGTTTTAGATTTGGTGGGCACTACTAACTTGCCGCTCTTACTTGTTGGGGTTTGTCCATTTTGCCGTGTGTTCTATCCTCATTTCAGAATTACATATCGGATTTTTAATGAATATAAGCTTATATTGTAATGTCATTGTTTACCGTTTGGTTTCTGTTTTGCAGGTCATATGGCCTCCAGCTTAAAGGCATCAGAACAAAAGAAGTCTGCATTATGTATTTCAAATTTTATAGTCTAAAAATTAATTCTTGATGAAAGGGTCTTTTATGGGGTAATAAGCGGGGCGAAATGGTTTTACAATCTAAATATCTAAGGACATGGAGGAAACAAGAGATGCTACTGGGACAGCAGAGCAAGGGGCTTCTAATGCTGGTTGGTGGACTTCGGATCTTATGGACAAATTTGGATCTGTTTCCCTGGCTTCCCAAGATGAAACATTGAGTAGTAAAGGATCACCAAAAAGTCTAGGTCAAGATGAATTGGCATCTCAGACTGCATCACAAATTCTCTGGAGTACTGGAATGCTTTCTGAACCAATTCCAAATGGTTTCTATTCTCTCATTCCGGTGAGCATAATTTTCCTATGTTTGCAAAGATAATCAGTTGACACTATAGTTTTTGCCAGATTTACCTCCAATTATTATCATTTTGAACTATAGCTGTTTGAGGTGGCAATTGTTTTTACTCACTCCTCATTTTTATCGAGTGTGTGTTACATATTCATCATTCCTTTTAAGACTTAACAGATTATGTTTTTGAGTTTTTTTTACTACCATCTTTTCATTTATTTATTGTTACTTTATTTGCATGAATAAACTCTTGTGTCTTTGTTAATGTTTCTGTTGCTGTGCCCTTTTCAATCCATAATTCCAAAACTCAATTTGCGCGACTGATGCTTGTGAAATATCTTACCTTTCTAAATTTAGATTTGAGTTGTTGGCTTAAGTATGGAATATCAATTAGAAACTGGATCCCTCTTTGAATTAAGATCCACTTAGCTGGTGTTAGACTGTTTGTAGGATAGGAAGTGAAATGTGATTACCAAGGAGTGAGACCGGAGGCAGAAGTTTAGTTCGAAATAAAATTATTTTGTGAACCCCCCCGCGCTCCGCCCTTTTTCCTCCTATATTGAACTGTCCATTCAACTATTTGGTGATTAGATATTGTATTGCTCATTTTTAAGTTGAGCCATCGATATTTTGGGTTGTAATTGGAATGATTTCTATGCCGGTATTGGAAATTGTTAAACTGCCTTACTTGTGGTAATAGGCAACACACAAGTTCAGATTGCTGATGTGGAAGAGTTCCTTCTCTCAGTGTAATATTTATTTCTTGGTTTATTTTCTGACAGAGTAAGTTGCAGATTCTGAGGTTTCAGTATTATCATAGCTGACTTATAATCATTGAAATTCTATGATAGAAGAGGATGATTAAATGATACAAAGACGCGAATAAATTGTGTCAAAATATATGTAACTTACTCTAGTGGTGAGTTCTGAGTTTCTTTTTTATTGTAAAAATATATGTTCACTATATTATAAGTCCTAACTGGTAGCTATGCTTGGCCTCGTCTACTCTCTATATTGTGTTTGTGTTATCTTTACAAATTGATTATTAGCAATCCACAGATACCATAGCTATTTGGATTTCATATAATTACGGTGTAAATTAATAGTATGTCATTCTGAACAGGAGAGAAGGCTCAAAGAGCATTTTGATTCTGTTCCTACTCTGGATGAGCTGCACCGAATGGGAGTTGATGGCTTGAAAGCTGAGGTCATTCTTGTTGATGCTGTAAAGGATAAAAAGCTAACCATGCTAAAGCAGCTGATTGTAGCTCTGGTTAGAGGGTTGAACTCAAATCCACCTGCAATGATAAAGAAGATTGCTGCATTGGTATAATTTTTTATTTATTTTATTTCATTATTGTTAAATCATTTGTCTTTTCCTTTTCTTATAACATTACTCTGTAATCTTCTGCACTGGTTGTTTTCCATTTGTCAACACTTCATCCTTGCATTCTCATTCGAGGACTCGCAGGGAATCTGTCTGTTTTGTAAAAGATATTTTTGATGAAATGATTGTAACAAGGTTCAAAATTCAGATTGTGAGATATAGTTGTAATACAATAACTAATCACTGAATCTTTGTTGCCCAACATTTACATAATCAGCTTCTACAATAGGTTTTTTTTTCTTTTCTTTTTTCAATATCATGAATCATTTTTCACCGCAATGCAATTATTTCAATTTATCTTTTGACATTTCCTGAACAGGTTTCTGATTTTTATAAACGACCAAATGTGGAAAGTCCAGCAAAAGCTGCACTAGAGGAAACCTCTCACATGTTTGAGAATAGAGGTGTTCAGATGCTGGGGCAAATAAAGCATGGTTCATGCCGTCCTCGAGCAATCTTATTTAAAGTTCTAGCGGACACTGTTGGTCTTGAAAGCAGGCTCATGGTGGTAATTGCTACTTCCATTTGTCAGGATAAAACTTTGAAAATGACCACTAGTACTAATATTATCATGATGATAATTAAAGCGACATTTTCTTATTGTTAGATAATATGAAATGCCATTGTTAATGTTGATGTATAATAGAAGCCCTTCATATAGGGCATTACAAGAGTTGACTTAAAACTATTTAGGATATAGCCCAGGCTTAATTTATGGATTTTATTGATCTATTCAAAGTAAGGCACAAATAAATAAATCCCATATGCTATATGGGATTCTAAGTATCTCAACGGTTATTGTTGGTTTCTGCTATTTCAACCATTTTTTATGTGGGTTACATTGATGACGTGAAACATATTCAATTTATGTTTAATTGTTAGCGTCATATCTTATTTC
The DNA here is from genome assembly GCA_036897485.1 of Pelargonium nanum. NCBI lineage: Eukaryota > Viridiplantae > Streptophyta > Magnoliopsida > Geraniales > Geraniaceae > Pelargonium > Pelargonium nanum. The sequence goes on along the minus strand of JAYMTF010004279.1, from coordinate 8,548 downwards.
TAATTCTATTATTTCTCCCTTCACATCCCAAACAGGGATTACCAAATGATGTGACTTTGGAGTGTATAGACCCGTATAAGCACATGTCTGTGATAGTTGTGTTGAACTCAACGGAGCTACTTGTCGATCTCATGCGATTTCCTGGTCAGCTGATACCCCGATCAAGCAGGGCAATGCTGATGACCCATATATCTGCAGCTGGGGAGAGTGACTCTGCCGAAAATGACTCCTGTGATTCACCTCTTGAACCGAACAGTCCGCTGTATGGGTTTTCAGACAGATTGGATCCTGACAGGTAGCTTATTCCATACTTGTTTTCTCATTTTCCTGTTGAATGTTTGCACATATAATTCAATTCTACTTAATGTAGGTCTTTTCGATGCACTGCATAGAGTTGGTTAGATATTTATTGTTCTTGTTCTTTCTGCCACAGTGCTGAAAAGGATGAGAACCTCCAGTTCCATAAGAAATTAGAAGGGGCTTCAAATGTGTCAGGCCCTGCATTACGAACTATGATGTTGCAGCCTACGAAATCCCTTGACAGGAAACTAAGGTGCTAATTACTTTGAGACTTATTCTATCATGTTTCAAGACAGACAAGTTACACACTTTTTCAATAGAGAGGTGGTATAAGACACTGCAACTCTAAAACCTTTATATATACATATCTGAGTTTTTGTTTGGAGTACTTCTATGTAATGATTAGTTAGTTAACCTGAGAAAAGTACTTTCTTTTCTTTAAAATAAATAGGATTAAATTCTTAAAAAAAAAGAAGTCAGAAGTAGGGTTGCGTACTATGGTCACAGAACCTTTTTGATTGAGATCCTGTAAACGATTGCATGCTATGGGGTTTTGTAACTGAATCTGTTTTTTGCTATCAGTTTTTCACATAGTGAACCAAACATTGCAACTACATTTTGGAGACGTAGCCGGAGAAAGGTTATTGCCGAGCAGCGAACTGCCAGTTCAAGGTTTTTCTCAGTCCTTACCTCTTCCTTAGTGTGCTATATAAAGTTCAAAGTTTCTTCCTGTTGATGTCAGTATAGTTTTTATTTAGGTGCGACACACTTTTCAACTTCATGATCAGTGATAGTGTTAAGATTCTCTTGGTGTATTGTACTCTTGAGGGCCATAATAGTCTATACAAAATTGCATGTTCTATGCCTCAAGGTTTCTACTGAGCAGTTATGTAGTTGTGAATATGTTCACATGTTTTGACTATTGTTATCACATTCCAATCTTACCCTCTATAAATGACCAAGTCGCTGACACTTGATATCATGCGTCATTTGTTTCCTGTTCCCCTTGGTGGAAGTCTTATCTCCATTACCCTATTCTCATATTGCTGGGAAACCATAGTTAAATTAATTTAGAAATAGCCAGAAATAGAATGCCAGATTTATGGAGGCAAGAACTCTAAAAACTGCATTATTTGATTAAATGAAAAATTTATATTATGCAGTCTTGCACATGTATGTCTATGTCATGAATGATCATAAAAAATTGAATATTCTTTCAGATGTGCAAATTTTGTGACTTGAAACAGTGTCGTTCAAGTACTGGATTCCTAATGAAACATTTTTCTTTATTTACTTTAAAAGTGACAATTGCCTTATCTTAAATTAATCGGGCTGGATGTTGTCATAATTGAAGAGTAACATGATCTGCCTGGACAATAATTGAAAAAAAAGGTGGGTAAAATGATTTTATTTATTTTTTGTTTCCAATTTTTGGTCGTGAGCGTGAGCGTAAATTCACCAGTTGACTTTTGTCCTCTTATACCCAAAAGTAACTACAGACAGTAGTTGTCTCACTGTTGAAGATATTTGACGGCGTTAAGACTCCATATCATACTTTCTTTACATTATTTGAATTTCTTAATGTGCTACACATGCAGTGTTAGTTATTGTGTTTTGCTTTCAGCCCAGAGCATCCTTCATTTCAAGCACGTCGCCGGTCCATGCTTGGTGGTGATCAGAAATCAATAAGAGATTATTCAGATGACATGGCTACATCAAGGTCTGAGCGCTGTTAATTCCATTATTTAAAATTATTTAAGATGCAATAACAGTAGTTGCCCTTTCAGTTCGAAGGAATGCCTGATGAATTTTACTAGTTTTTCCTTTATTCAGCCTGGGATAGATTGTGGCAGATGGATTTTGTCATTATTTTTGTGTGTATGTGTGTATTCACGGTTTTATCGCACTTGTATGCTTCCCGTAAACATATTTAATTTTGTTTTTGTTCAGTAGGTTACTTCAAATAAGAAAAAAATCTAGCTCTATGTATTAACTCATAACTCATTTATTATTTGCCATTTTGTGGCTTTCAAGACTAAAACAACTTGGTGTTTCAAAAAAAAATGCTTTTCACGGTTTTCATTATTTTTTTTGAAGCCACATGTGCTGCTCTACACTGAAGTCACACTTTTGTTCAATTTCAAATGCAGCTACAAATCAGATGGTGCATCAAAGTCAGAAACTCGTAGACTAAGAAGAAGAAGCATTAGCATTACTCCAGAGATTGGTGATGACATTGTAAGGTTGATCTTCTATTCATTTCTTTAGAGGCATTGCTGAATCTGTAAAAGATATTGTTCTTATTCATGTTGGATGCTTCTTTATAAACATTGTTTTCATATTAACTTTTATCTTTCTAAAGTTGAGTTTTTCTTTTTATTTGCTTCCATAATTTCAAATGATTAATTTTATTTCATCTATATAATAGGTTCTCTAATAACAGTCTTTCCTTAGTAAGATGGTCATTTTAGGCATCATTTCGTTCTCTTCTACAGTTTTCTTCAGGCTAGCAGAAAATTTGTCATTTACCCTATATTTGTAAGTTGTTGATTTGAAAGTCAAAGGTGTTAATGTTATGCTTTGTGCCTGAATGAAAATACCAAATACTATTGGAAGACAAATTACATGTTAGAAGTAGATCCTAACTAAATCAGGGGTCTTAAAATACAGTGATGCTTGTATTCTCAGCATAAATAGACTACAGAAAGAAATCTATTCTATCTCGTGCATCAGCAAGTAGATTGAATTTTCTGCAAGCATCGACTCTAGTCAGATTATGAAAAGTGGTGATTTAGTTTCCTCGGTATTCATGCTTCTATGAATTATTTATTATCAATTTAATAAATATATTTTTCTTTATAATTAAAGATAAATGTCTGTGCTTAGCTTTGTAATAATACTGAGTCGATGTGAATTGGTTGTTAAATACTTTCACTTTTACATGAGGTTCAAACATTGAACAGAATTGATTAGTTGTCTAGATTATGGTTTGACCAAGACAAATGTCCAATCATATTCGTTAGAATTTTAAATTTGTGTTCAACTAATATCTCTGCTATCCGGGTTCAAATTGCCTTCAATTATGACTGATAGATCTATCCGATGTGCACAACCTTGCTTAGATTTGCAAAATTATATATATTTTTATATGGGTTTAGCTGAGACTTTTATGTTGTGCTTAATAATTCTAGGGCTGTGCGAGCAATGAATGAAACATTAAAGCAAAATCGTCTGTTGAAGGAGCAAGGAAATGATAGTTCATTTTCATATTCTACAAATGACCGAAGTAGCAGTTCAGATAAAACAAATGTATGCTTCTCGTGGTAACATATGATTGCTTTATACTTTGGATTTCTCTTTGATATTGAATTAATTCCTAATCTGGATTTCAATTACATATGATTGCTACTGTGGCTCATGATATCTTGAGTTAATTTGGTCCCTAAGTTGATGAATCTTGTTTCATGTATAATAGGCATATTTCCTAGTGTTTTAACGGGAGTCGTGCCAACTTATCGTATTTGCTAAATTACTTCATATTTGGAGAGTTGTTGGTTTGGTTTTCAAACTGTGTTGTAATACAATAGTGACTCATTTGTTCAGTGTCACAGTCCAATTTTATTTACGACGGAACTGGTTGGTTTCCACCTCAATAGACTCTTTGCCACACAATGACTATCTTTTAGTTTGAAATGTTCCAGCATTTATGGAAAGAAGTTTATGCATTTGACATTCTACATTAGAATTTACTTCTCTGAAATGTCCTTTTTTTTTAAGACTTGTTTGCTTTCTTATACTTCTAATATTAGCTTGAACAATAATAATCTGGGGAAAGTTTTAATGCATTGACTCTTGGTTTTGGATATTCATTTTGGAGTTTGGACAAAACAAATTTGATAATGGAGACAGTTGACATGGGACGGGAGTTTTTTATGTTCTTTTCATTGTATGTTCCCAGATGGGCATATTAGTTGTGTTTCTCTCTGCTGCCCACATAAATGCAATTTTTCCTTAAGTATATGATTGTCCCGTATAATATGGGTTTCCAGACATGATTTAATTCACTGTAATACTTTGTGGTATTTACCGTCAAGTTTGCCCATTGATTTTGTAAATAAATTTTCAATTAAGATAATGTTTCCTAGTCCAATGAATATTATGTTATTGTCTGTCTGGTTTTTTGACATTCTTGTAAGTTGTTGTAGGAAACAAATTATGATTCCCATGGGCGTGATGAACTATCTGGTGGAAGGTCTGTTTTATACAATCATCCACGGGAGCAAATGAGTTCTCATAAGGCTATATCCTTACCCTCGTCTCCTCATGAATATAGGAATCATATTTCTGGGAGAAGTGGAACTTCAAATTTTGCACCAAACGAAGAGTTAGTCTCAACATGGAATAAAGTTCTTGAATCTGTCACGTTTAATGACAAACCACTATTACCTTATCAAGAATGGCATATTGATTTCTCAGAATTGATTGTCGGAACTCGTGTTGGGATTGGTAAGCATGAATTTCTAGTTTCTTCTCCTGTATCATATGATTAGTTTAGGACATTCCTTACATGACAGACTTACAGTGCTTCATTTCCACATTTGGGGAACATTTGATTGTACCTCAAAAAATTGTGTAAACCTGTTGAGCTGGACAGGTTTTAGGGTAATACTAATTAGAAAGAAGAAGAATTTAATTGTGAGCTATTCATGGTTTGAATGAGATGTCCATAAGTTCAGTGACCATCAAAATTAATGCCTGTGAGTTTTTAAAAATAAACTTATGACATACCATTGAAGTTTCCTGGGTTTGGGAGACTATTGGGTCGGAAACTTGTCAGTTAGATTGACCTTTTCAAGATGACGGCAAAAGATGGGACATATTGGCATCTGCCTGCACCCTTAAAAGTTGGTGCTGGTTTTGATTTGACATAAACCGCCTCCAACAATCTTGTGATCGTTTGGAAGTTCCTCATTGTACGACATGCATTTATCATTCATATCCATGATATGTGATTGACATGTTAATACATATTACATAAGCTGTGGTGGTAATTTATAGTAAGATACACCGATGCTAGTGTCGTGTCCTGTGATGCGTTTCAGCTTGTCTTTGATTCAATCGCTGCTGTTTCCCACACATAGCATGGATAAGGTGGTACAACTTTCCAACTAGGGCCTTATGTGATGTTTGGATCAATAATTATATGCATAAGATAAGTGATTGACAAATATAAATTGTGTGCAAGTGGTGCATGTCGAATGTGAGAAAACATGTGTTCCAATCCCCATATGGTGTCGAAGGCCTATGAAAAAAACATAGTTGCTCTTCCATCGATTGTTTGTGTTAGCATATAACTCTCTAGGATTAAACTCTGACTTCATTATGTTTTTTCTATTTTTATTTTTTGAAGAGTTTGATTAAGTTTTGATGACGAAATCACTTTTTATGTGGTACAAGGCATGAAACAACACCAATCATCCATACTGAAACAAATCTAGTAATCACAGTTATATGTGGTTCCCTCTTTCTGGGATATTCTCTGAGTTGATTGTCAAAATTTTGTAAAATTATATCTTAGGGTTCTTTGGAGAAGTTTTTCGTGGCATATGGAATGGGACAGATGTTGCAATCAAGGTTTTTCTAGAGCAAGATCTGACTGCTGAGAATATGGAGGACTTCTGCAATGAGATATCTATTCTTAGGTATCCATTTGTTGATTCATTGATTATCCTTTCTTTGTTTGTTTTTTTAATTTTTCTTTGTTTTGAACTTAACCTAAATATAGTCAAGTTTTTTATTTTTTTTTCGTCTTAAATTATGTCTGATTTGCTAATCTTTTTTGTGTCTTATCTCCCCAGCCGCCTGCGACATCAAAATGGTACTTACACTTTCAATTTTACCTTCTTATATTTTATTCTTTGAGATTGATGTATTTGATGGCTACTTGTTATAACCTGGTGTCCTGAAACTGAAAGTGATGACACTGTTAAGAACTTCAATTCTCCATTTGTGTCTGATTGAATCAATGGTCTTCTTGCAGTCATTTTGTTTCTAGGGGCATGCACAAGACCTCCTCGGTTGTCAATGGTTACGGAATATATGGAAATGGGATCCCTGTATTATTTGATTCATTTGAGCGGTCAGAAGAAAAGGCTCAACTGGCGGAGGAGACTAAAAATGTTGCGTGATATATGCAGGTATTTTGAACCCTCAATAGCGTATCAGATTCCAACCTGTTTCTCTCTCTATGTTATGAGAATGCTACATTATGGCTTTGACTTCTCCTCTGTGTCGTTAAAATATCCACCTTTTTATTTTAATTAACTAAATAGCAGTCTTTCTTTAAAAAAAAAAAAAAACTAAATAGCAGTCTTAGGTGCCACTTCGAATCCAAAGGCATCATATTTTCATCTTCATAAAATGCTTGCTTCAGGAGCATTAGTATCATGAGATTTGCTCTGTGAATGTTCTTGCGGTCATTATGATGAGAAGTTTATGAGAGTGCTCAACTGGTTCTGGCTTCTGCATGACTGCATTGCTTTCTGAAACCGAGTCAAGAAATTTGTTGTTTCTTGTTTTTAAAATCTAAATGTCATCCAAAGATTATGCTATTTGTTTAATGTCACAAATATGATCTTTAAATTTGTAATAAGAAATTGAACTATGGACTAACTCGAGTTTCTGCTGGCTCTTAGAGGGTTGATGTGCATACACCGGATGAAGATCACTCATCGCGATCTCAAAAGTGCAAATTGCCTCGTGAACAAGCACTGGACTGTAAAGATTTGTGACTTTGGGCTCTCAAGAATAATGACCGAGTATCCCATGAAGGGCAACTCATCTGCGGGAACTCCAGAATGGATGGCTCCTGAGCTTATTCGTAATGAGCCCTTCACAGAAAAATGTGATATTTTCAGCTTTGGAGTGATAATGTGGGAGCTCTGCACTCTCAGCAGACCATGGGAAGGTGTACCGCCAGAGAGGGTACGTGGACATTTTTTTATCCATGCTTTAAGGGTACAATCATTTCCCGATATTTGTTCAAATTGTAAAATTAGACACGTGCTCTGGTTTGCAGGTAGTTTATTCTGTTGCTAACGAAGGATCTAGGTTAGAGATTCCTGACGGACCATTGGGCAAGCTAATCTCAGGTCTGCAGGAACAACACAAACCCGAATTCACTTCATCTCTCTGTTATGTTTCCTAAGTATCTCACTTGTTATATATCTGCAGATTGCTGGTCAGAACCACAGGAACGGCCAACCTGCGACGAGATACTTACTCGCTTGCTCGAATGCGAGTATACATTATGTTGATGTAATAATCTGTTTCACTGTGTACAGAAGAAAACATGGTAGAGGTGTTACATTGTGCTCTCGGCTTAAGTTGTAAACTTTTTTGTCTTTCTAAATTTTCCAATTGTTGTATAAACATATTTGGTACACATTTTCAGCTACCAAAATGACAGGTTAAAATTTTGGGTCTACTCATTTCCATCTTTTTTCAGAAATTGTACACATTTCATTGTGTGCTCTGTTCTGCACTAACCCAAAATATATTCAGGATCTGCGCCAATTCAGTCAAAAATTGGATGCCGGTTCAATGCATCTTCAAAGTGACTGCTTGAACCGACTCTCATTTCTGTGCTCGTGTCTTCTCCGTTGCCGGATAGTAAATCGTTCCTCAGCTACACGTCTCTCTGGGATGGGATCCTCAGCAGGAACACCATGAAATGCACATGAGCTTCCCGTCGATAAAAATTGCATTGTGCGAACAAGGGTACTCTAGTTCACACGGGTGGCAAGAGGTGGTGGTCAAGTCCGATATGTTTTAAGTCGTGTTCACAAGGGTGGCAATGCGAAACAAGAGTAGTCTAGTTCACACACGTTCTAGGTCGTGTTCACACGGGTGGCAAGAGGTGTTGGTCAAGTCCGATACGTTTTAGGTCTTTCTGGTGTTGCATGCTAAAGGTGAAGGGATAGATGAGACTACAAGCCCAGTAGAGATTATTATTATTATTATTATTATTATTATTATTATTATTATTTTGATACGAGGTATTGGTTTGTTTGTAGAAATTTTTTATGAATAATATTATGCTTATTTTAAAAAATAATAATAGTTGATATATTTGAATTTGAGGTATAAGCCCAATACGGCTTTAAGGCTGGCCCATCTCACAATGTTGATTCAGCAATCAGGCCCAAATTTATTTTCATTAAGCTCCTAATACGATCCTTGAAGCCCC
>JAYMTF010004278.1:0-13488 GCA_036897485.1 Pelargonium nanum | reverse complement strand
ACAAATTAAATTTCAAAACAATATATATTTTTTTAAACTCGTATTTACATATGTATTGCTTAAACAATTTAAATTTTAAAGTACATATGTGAATTTGTAATGTAGAGAATTTATTTTTACTATTTTATTGTTGCAAAATGTTAATACACGATTTAACCCTAATTTTTATATCATGTAATAAAAATATATAATTATAAAATGAAAAATATAACTACAGACAATGATATTTTAGTAAATTTAAGTTTTAAATTTCATTCCAGGATAAGCTGGAAGACCATTCCTTAGGCTGAGAAGAGGAATGATTTTCAAGAAAAAAGCTGGAATGGGCTTTCTCATGGAATGAGCTTTCCAGCTATTCCTGCTTCTACCAAACATGAGAATGAAATGAAAATGTTGGGATGAGCATTCCATTCCATCTCATTCCTGCGTACCAAACATAGCCTAAGTGTTTCAAATGAATTGCACAGGGGCGGATCTGAACTGCACATGAGGTAGGTGGAAAAGTGAGGGTAATCTTTAATTTATGCAAAAAAAATGAAAAAGGACACTCATCTTATGACGGAGGAAGTATAAAGTTATTAATCATTGGGAGAAAAAAAAAACCACATAAACTATTTTAGAAGGTTCCGTGATTTGTACTTTTACTGCTTCCTTAAACATTAGGAAAAAAAATTCCAATTGGTTTTGCACCAAAATTCCCCTCTTTGATTTCGCTGTTTGTTCCCCGAGAAACCGAAGGAAAGTAACCGGAAAAAAGATTGCGTGGGCATTCTCATGGAATCAGGTAAATTAATCAATTAATTCCAGATGGACTTTCGTTCTCTGCATTCTTGAGGATTGTGAGAAAGGCCGTATTGATTTTGAATCTGTATCGGCTTGACTATTATTCAATATCTGTTCACTCAGAGCAGTGTTCTCTTTCAAATTTTCCCGTGTTTTGTTATCAGAATGCACAAACGTTGATTTTTTCATGTTTTCTGTAGATCATGTAGTGATAAATTAAATTTTAGGGTAAGGATTCGTATTTGACATTTGTGATCATATTTACTGTCATTTCAGATACTGCTACTGCATTGCTTAAAATTATCTTTGAGAAGGAAAAGAAAGTGATAGTTGAGGCCCAAAATTAACTTAAATAATTGTCCACTTTTGAGTTCAAAAATATATAAAAATAATAATTGTCCACTTTTTTAGAGTAAATTTGTAAATAAAGTGGACAATGATTTTAAGCCTGATAGTTGATGCTAGTAATTATCTTATACCTTTAAACATATGGGTTAGATGCTATAATGTCGGGGCATAGCTTCATAATCAATGTTGCAAATAATTTATGCATACCCTTTAGGCTTTAGCCTTACCCGATGTGGACAGTTTAACACTGCAATAACAGTATTAGATAGGGATACAAGATTAAAAGCTAATGGTTAATTTGGTTGTGTAAATACACACGAGTAAGCTATTTGGGGTGCTTTTCTCAATAAACTCGTCCTCCGTACCAATAAAAGCTCTGAGTCTATTGTGGAAGTTTATAATTTATTATTTGGGGAGGCCAAAACTTCATATGGGTTCCCAAGCTCTCTGAAAAAGGTGACATGCCATTGCTCATCTGAATAAATGTTGTAGCTCATTCTCGTAGTAAAATGACCCCGGGATAGAGCCAAACCTCATCTTTCATAGCTTTTGGTGGAAAATTATGCTATTTGGAGTTTCAATTGAAGATATGTGACAAACATTTTGAGGATGGTGTCTTATAGCTTGATGCAAGATAAGTTTGTTAGACCCTGTTGTGGATAAAATATGATCAGTTTTGACAATAATGGAGGTACTAAAGGAATACAGTTTGTTTTATTGCATAGTTTCTTGCCGCTTTTAGGGAAACCTAGCTTCTTCAGTAAAATAAGTTGTGTTTCGCATACTCCTATCCCTATTCTCATAAGCATGTACGAAGAAAATATATCTAATCATGATATATTCTAGTACATCCTAGGTTGTGTCCAACACCTTAAGGCACGTGACTCGATATTGTTAGTAATCCCTTAGTAGCATAGGTATTGAAGGTCATTATGGAAATCCTGCATATGGGGTCAATGTGCCTGGTAGGAGACATTCTACTAGATGCTATGATGTTGATCAGTCTTCTATTAACGATTCCTAGTTTTTGCTGATTCTATTTTAGGAAAATTTAAAACTCCGTCTCTGTAACTTCACTTGTATTTAATTTTGCCTTTGTTCCCTTCCTCATGCTACACTTTCAGAGGTCCAAGTTTTCCTATGTTGTACCTGTCTCATGTGTAAGAAATGTTCTTGTTCTCCATTTTAGAAACTAGTGCTTTCTAAAATGGTTCGTTAAACATCTATAGACTAGGCATACAACAAAGTATTCTCCATTGAAAAATATAGTTTTAAAAGCTGTTTGGCTTCTGGAAATAAGAACGATGAATTGTCCTATGTCCCACTACATGATTGTTATATAAATTGGTTGGAAGCTATGTTTGAAGACTAATTTAGTATGTCCTTATTTGAAGATGCAAAATATTGTTTGTGCATGCGTGCACACATACATTTTGGGAGTGCTAGTTTGAATGTTCTTTGCCGCTCTCAGAAATCTAGCAGACTAGCACCTTGGACTCCATTGAGATAGCACAAAACACAAAGGAAGTTTTTAAAAAGAAAGACAAAAACTCTTTCCGGGATAAAATAATTTCTTTTATTTTTAAACCATTTCTATTCCCTCCAGCTTTTTAATGATTCAGATAGAGCTTTCGGCAGAGTGTGAAAGCTTGATCAAGAGGAATGTGTTTGTAATAACATGGATTTTGAGTCGGATGGGTGGTTTTTCATTGGCTATTTATGAGTGAAAGATATGTTAAAGACACAACTGTTAAAGCTATTTTTTCATACTACTTCGTGCAGGTGAGTTAGAGTAATTGATTTGCGCTTGCATGCTCCCTAGGAAGGAACATGAATTTGGTAACATTTTTGGTTCTGAACTTCTGATGAACATAATTTCGATTTATTAAGCATGATGTAATAAGAACAGAGGATGAGAAGTATGGTTGGTAGATTAGTTTTGACAATTATTGTGGCACTGTGGCCACCAGACAATTATTGACAGTCTAATTCTCTCATTAGATGCGAGTATAATGCGCATGAATAAAAGAGTGGCAGATCCTTTGTTTGCTTCTGTTTTTCTCTTCAACTTGTTAGCTAATGATTGGACTTATATTGGATGAAATAATATGAGCAATGCAAGTGATCATTTTCCTTTTCCTGCCTATTTTTATCAAGAACTTAAATATGGTGCACGATGTTAGATGCCTAACTATAATCGCACTGTAGAGTCTTTAGAGGAGTCTATGATAGTTGTGAATAGAGAAAGCTAAACAATTAAATTTGAATTAGATATCTCTGTTTATGAATTTTGTTGTAAGTCCTTTATTATGAGGTGTTCTAAAGAATCCAGTCTGCAAAGTATTGTTGTGTTCTCCATACATATTTTTCATTTTGGCCTTAAAATTTTACGTAACTGCAAAATAAAACAAAAAAAATTCTAGATATTGTGTTGTGCTACAACACCCTTGCTTTCCATCAGGTTTTTATTTATTTATCAGCAAGCGACTTTCCATCGGGGTTCTCTTAGGTATCTAATCTTTGAGGCACTGATGTGTTGCAGGTGAAGAGAAATGAAGTTACTGAAGCTAAGAGCCCAATCTCTCCTCACTGTATTGGATGAATAAAGAAAGAAACAAAGTGAAACTAAAAGAGAGAGAAAAAGAAAAGCACACTCCAACTGAAATAGTCAAGGCAGCTCTTAAAAGAGAGCTAGGAACAGTATCAGGTATGTATCTTAATTATTGGTTGGCTTTTACCAAATGAATTTCTTTTTATGGTACTTGTATTATGAATCAGTACCTACTCCACCACACCACTCTTTACTTCTGCTTCATGTTTGGGTCTTTCAAAACTAATGCAACTGATTCCTTTCTCTGTTTCAATACATAGAGTTGACACAGGCATAATTGACATCTTGTTCAATAAAAATTGTTGTTTCTTAAGGTTGTTGTCCAATGATCAGTATCCTCACAGTGATCTAGAAGAAAAGATTATCCGGTGGTGGGTCTCTTTTAGGTGGTGAAACAGTTTAATTTTAGTGATGACATCTACATAAAGTATTTCATATCATAACTGAACTGAAATAAGAATAAAATGCTCAATCATATTATTTGCCTTTTACCTTCAATCTTGAACAGTTGAAGGGGGCAAAAACTGGTTATTTTCCATACTAAAAGAAGAACCAGAACCAGAACCGGAAAAAAAAGGAGGGGAAAAACAAAAGCATGGCATCTAGATAAGTAATTAATTAACCCAGCGTATCAATGGAAGTTTTGATAGACTGGTTTGAAGACTCAGCTCTGATATAAGCAGTGTTGCTGGGGAGATCCTCCAGGGAAGGGAAAGGGCTATTTAGTTGCATGCTGGTGATCATTTGGCGAAGTTGAGAAGCTTCTTCTTTGAGCTGAGCATTTTCTTGAACAACCTTATCATGGTACTCTGAGACATGGTTCAGCTTATCTATAAGCTGGTGGTTTTCGTTGCGGAGCCAAACAACCTGTGACCAAAGCTCATCCAGGTGGTTCTGCTTGCGCATACGCGATCGGCGGGCAGACTCTCTGTTAGATATCATCCTCCTCTGCTTCCTCTCATTGATGATACTTATTTGGTGCTCGTCCGCCTCATCTGAAGTTGAGTTACCGCTGAAAGAAGAGGATTGTGGATTGAATTCTTGAAATTTGGGAGGGATCTGAAAGTAGTTATAGCTGGAAGGGTTACTGAATGTGTTAAATGGAAATGAAGGTGTGTTGTTGTGAGTCATGCTATAATGAGCAGAGTATGGTGATGGTTCTGCAGGAACTAGATAGTGGTGTCCTGTAACTTCACTAGGCTGCATCTGCATGGTTTGAACCTGAAGAGGAAGGTGTTTGATGGAAGCTTTGGAAGAGGGAAGCCTGAGGAGAGGAGGATTTATAGGATGGGAAAAGCTTGAAATATTTGCCTGGCCCTGGCCCCACCTCTAGCAATTTTTAGCAACAGTTTCCTCAAGGCCAGACTATTGTGCAGATTATGTCCAGGTACTTGTACACCATTTCATTCAACTATACATGCACACATGCACATCTATATCATACACATATGATTCTTTATGACCCAACACAATTTTCTTTTTATCTATTATGTTCCATGTCAGTCATCCATTCCATGCATGCATGCATACATGACTAATTCATGCACATGAAAAGAATTTAGGGGCTGCAATTTGTGTTGTGGATAATCATTAACAGATGAGACTATGCTGACAAGAGAGAGTAATTATTTAAATGGGAGAAATAAATGTTTTGGAGGCAAACGAAAGCTGGTAGAGAATTGGTGTTTTAGCAAGTCAATCTTAAAAGTGGAAGAGTGGTAGTGTTTTTGCCAATCCAAATCCATATGAGACGATACTTTTTGTTTTATTTAAATGGTCTCAGAGCCAACAAGGCCTTGTGTTGTGACGCAAGGAAGGAGAAACAACAGGAATTAAAGACAATGTCTTTTTCCTATATCCATAGTCAGGAAAAAAATTGATTATATAAGGAGTTGATGACTCAACAGCCACTTGAAGGATTGATCCTTAATTAAGAACATAATGGATACGTACAGAACATGACTCTCGAATTATTTTGATCTTCTGTACTCTGGGGTACGTTTTGGTAATGATCACAGCTTTCCATGGTTGGAATGGTTGTATTAGAAATAGCAGTGGAAAAAGTAGTTAGATTAAGCTAATTATTAATTTAGCGCCTACACCACTACTTTAGAAGAACCATAAATTATTATCCTTACCAGATGACATGACCACCTTTCTGTAATATCCTGGAAATATCGATCCTGCTAAATATGCTTGGTTGGGTTAGGTTGGAATAGGGTCCAAATCAGATAACTTGGCCATTGCTTTTCTGTTATGTTCAATTTCCCAATTTTTTTTGTTGTTTATAAAAATTCTGCATCTAAACAACCCGGAAATGATTATTATTTGGCGCTTGCAAGGCGTCATAGAAAAGGTTAATTGCGAAAAGAAGAAATGAAATGGCACAAATAGAAAATATAGTTTGCCACAGTAGTGGCAAATGCGGAACCTTGTCATAGAGAGCAAAAAGAAGGCATGACCACAAAGGATAGTGAGCTTTATGAGGTGTTAGTGCACAGAGTTAGTATAAATTATTACAACAGGCCAAACTTCCAATGGGATCAGCCATAATCTGTTGATTTTCTTTTTGAACTGTATTAGATATAAGAACACTACAGAACAGAGCTGGACAAAATCAATAAATAACTGGTGGCTCCTTGATTTTCCTTGGAAATTAGTTTGAGAGTAAGGTGCGCGTGCCTTTAACTATTATGTTATTTGAGTGCCCTTATTAGCA
Organism: Pelargonium nanum; assembly: GCA_036897485.1. NCBI lineage: Eukaryota > Viridiplantae > Streptophyta > Magnoliopsida > Geraniales > Geraniaceae > Pelargonium > Pelargonium nanum. Next base: position 7,027 of record JAYMTF010004278.1, on the reverse strand, counting down.
AAAGAAATGCTTAGCTCACTATGCAGATTAACAGATTTAACGAGTTAAAGCTAGGCTTATATATGCCACCGAATTGTATGATGTTAAAGACATATCTGAACTGCTAGATGAAATCCAAATCCTTCATATTGATTATTGAATGCTTTGATCCACGATTGAGAAGTTTAGCAACGCAAAAGATAGAACTTTTTTATGAGAAATAATTGGGTTGGGATTGGAAAAAGATATGGTGGGAAAGTGGTGGGGATCATATCAATGTTATTTGAAATTGAGTCTCCCACTACGCAAAAGCTTTTGGAACCAATATGTTATATGGAAGGCAAAAATGCTCTTTCAACAGTTTGAGGTTGGATTGGATTTGGATCACTGAGTGTGAATTTGTCACCTGTGTCATTGGACAGACACAGACTCCTCTTTCTCTTCATGTCTTCTCTTCGTTCCTTTAATTTCTCTCCGTCTACTCGTGTGATCGTCTTTAGTTTACAGGGAACTTTCAGGATCGGTATATATATTTTTGTCTAATGTACTTGTAGCGTACGTAGGTACATTGCGCATATGAATTGAATTTAGTTGGTCAGTGTTACACCAACCTCACACTACTCATCACTCATCAGCTGATCAGAATATTGACAATCAGTAGCAACATTTGATTTAGACTTCCGCCAGTGAGGGCTGGTTTTGGTGCCCTCTTTATTTCTTAGAATTTCTGTCTGCATCTATTTGCTTTTTTCATTAATTTTGTATATTATTTCCTTCTTTCTTGTCTTGTTTGCATATGCAAGTGACTGCTTTTCTTAAGAACCTAAGCTTCCGGCTCTGCCCCTAGGGCATAAGCATTCAACATTGTCCCCTAGGAATCCAGATTGGGATTTTCTTAAAGACAACTACTCTTACACGAAGAGAAGAAAACGACAAAAACTAGTGTGCTCCTTTGACCCATTTAGAAGAGACGCGTCAGCTGATTTCATTACCGAGAATGACAGAAAAGCCAAGTATCCTAACCTAGAATGAGACATGAAAGACAATAGCGGAAACTCCCTTCCTTCTCCTTGGAGGCAAACTCAAGTTTAATCAGAGCTTACCCCAAAGCAACTAAAGGTCATCCAAGACCAAGTTATAGAAACCGTCTCAACCATGCTTGCCTGACACTTTCAATTTGGGACGGAACTCTTCTAGTGCCTAAACCTTTACCTACACTCGTGCTAATGCAGATAGGAGAAAGAATGAATGATCAAGCTCAAATGGTTACCCCTATAAGAGGATGACAACTCTTGGTACGTCCTCGTGCTTCAATGATTCACACCACAATGGAAGATCTCATAAAAGTCGCACCCACTTCCACTCCTCTCACTAGACTGAGAGGCATGAAGATTTTAGGACCTAAGGATCGCGTGTCACCACATGAAGAAGACACCCATACTAACCATCCAAGCTACATCGCCACAACTTGGGGCATTCACGCCTTGTGGACAAAAAGTTCCACCATCATACAATGGGCACTGAGACATCCCGTGGTAAGAGCATGAAGGAACCTCCTTGAGAAGTCTCGAGCCCCAAGAAAATGAGGATGTCTATGTGGTTATCGAACTAAGAGAGGCATTTGAAGACTCTATCATCAAATGGCCTCACTTGGGATAGTGAGGGAATCAACCCAACCTTCCAACAATAACCAATTGTGTCTGGCCATCCAGATGATCTCCGCTGACCCCCAGATCCGATTTTTGTACATGTTCTACAATGAGCGTAACAATTCCCTAGAATTCTCGACAAGCATTTGATATCCAGATGCAAATATACACTAAGAATGATGTTGCTTGTTGCAAGCTCTTCACGTTCACCCTCAAGGGGTTAGCCTAAACATGGTACCATAACTTTCCAAATAGATCCATCATGTCCTGGGACCAATTCAGGAAGCTCTTCCTAAAAAACTCCGCTTATGTGGTAAACACTGCCAGCCACCAATCTCAGCTCGTCCACATGAATCAACGTAGCAATGAGTCATTCTTCAACTTTATGGAACGATTTTAAGAGTTTCTTCACGAGTGTGACATGATCATATATGAGACTATCACCCGGTGCTCTCAAACGCCGCTTGAGAGAAGTGGAACTCAAACTCAAGCAGACATCACTTCTTCAACTACTAATCATAAGAAGACATGAGACAAGTTTGATATGTAAGTATAAATACTACTCATTGGTAAGAGGAGATGATTTATAACTGAGACTCTCTCTCTCTCTCTCTCTCTCTAAAATCCTCCATTACAAGTTGTAGTTCGGATTCCCCGTAGTAGATTTTATCTCACACCCGAGACGTACTTTACCTTGTAGATTAATCAAATGAATACAAATAAATAGAGACAATCACTTGCTAGGGGTATGACTCTTTTCTGAATAACCTAGAAGTATAAGGGGGCTTTTCTCGATCGTGCAAAAACAAAAAAAGCAATATTCGTTAAATATAGGAGTATAGTAACAACAATAAAGACCTATAAATTACTATTTATATTAGTCTAAGCTGAGAACACACCCGGATCTCCCTCTAGTAGTGTGTGCTACCCTCATGTAGGCTCTAGGAACCCGTTAGTAAGGATCAAAGCCTCTTGCTTCATCCCCCCAAGACTACATATCTAGAATGTTTTCAAAACAACTATCCTTATACGCAAGGACAAGAACACGACAAACTACAATGTACTAATATGACCCGTTTCAAAGGGGCACTTTATTATAATTTTGTAACTTTTAAAAATTACAAGTTTGAATTTGATGTCTAGAGGGTGTATTATTTTGATTTCTCAAAATTGTAAATTGCATGAGTTACAATACTTCATTCGTGCGCGAATAAATTTGAAATTGATACATGTACAATTTAGCAAGTGGTACCTTAATTAAGTATAGGATATAATTTGTGTCAAGGCGATCAACTAATTAAAGCACACAAGACAAATACATTGTTTTCAACAACTCTAGCACTATATTCTTGGATTCTGTCCATTTTTGGTGCCATGAATGATGGAATTGTACACAGTAAATAATTAGTAGTATTTGTGTTCCATCTGTTTTGTTTAAACGATTTGATCTATTTATGATCTATATCGGTTAAGCTTTCATCTACTAAAATGGAAATTATGAAATAGGTTTCTTTAATTTCACTTTCACACTACATTACTTTCATTAAGTTTTTTGTTTTTGTTAAAAAACATGTGTGATTTGAAATGGTTAAACATAATGAGAAGGCATTGAAATATTTAAAGTTAAATGTTGAAAATATTGATTTAACTCTCTATGCTTCCGTATCTTCTCACCCAACTTACATATCTTATCTGGACGGTGGAAATCAAATCCCAAATCTCATGTAAAATACCCATAATGCCCTTTCATGTTGGAGCATTGACAACATAAAATTAGGAAGAGTGAGAGGGACATGATGGGAAAACAGTAGCGTAATTGGAGGACAATGCCCTAGAATGGCGTTGAGGGTACCGCTTGGAGGGGTTCTTGATTGAAATGCAGCCCCATATTTTCAAGTACAATGAGAAAATAATACCACTTGACCCCACACGATGACATTCTAAATAATGATTAGAAAAATTTGGATATGTTTTTGAGATATGTTAGCGATAATTATTATATCTATTTTTGGTGATAATTGTTAGGAGGGGGCATTGACATATATAGGAGTATTGTTCAGGCTTTGTCGAAGAAGCGTGACTAAGACAATATACCCTAAAGACTTCTCGATAAATCCCTTCTCGGTAATTATTGTTCACACGAGCATCAAGTCAAGTAGCCGGGCATAGTGTAGGTCTAAGAGCAGAGTTCATTAAGGAAACAAGAGAGCGTGTTGCATAGCGACGAAAGCGGAATGATAGTTGTAAAAGTAAATAAAGTTGTTTATAATAAAAAAGAAAAGGAAAGCACAAAAACATCACTTGACTATAATAAATGTTTAAAATATTGATTCACAACTGAGATCTAACTTATACACATTAGAGGTTTAGTTGGAGGAAGCATATGATTAGGTGCTCAACATAAAGAGTCTGCATATGGTCAACAAGATAATTTGTAGAGTATCATTTATTGATGCTGACGTGAACACGAATCCACAAGTAAAACTCGCAAAACAAGCAATAAGTAAGAATATACCTAAATGACCCAACTTGAACGTAAATCCACATCGTAAAATTCATATTGAAGACGAAAATATATTAAGCTTGAGGAGCATAATGTGAGAAAAAGATGAAGAGAAAGAGAGGTCACCTCAAAAAGTTGATTTTTCTTGGTGACTATCTTATCTAAATCAAAAGGGGTTTAGTTTTTGACAAACCGAAAGAAACTCTTTCACATTTAAAATGACGAATTGCAATTTTCACTCGTTCCAATAAATTTGTAATCGTGTAACTGCAACATTACATTAGATTGATTTATTTTAATGATATATTTTAACTTTTTTAGCGCAAAAAAGTTAATAATTTATATTTCAAATCTGACAATAACAATGACGATGTAAAACTAGGGTTTGAAGACCATCCCACCCAGACATGCTTGACAAAAAAACATATCTAACTAACTTGTGGGTCACTTGGTTTGCAGGCCACCTACAAAAAAAAGAAAAAAAAAAGAAATTGACACTATCAAACTGAGCCACAATGACTACAATATCTTGAATAATCAAATCGAATGCACTGAAATTTTCCGCATTAGCCTGAATAATCAAGTTGAAGACACTGAAATCTTTCCCACAACCTAAAGAGCACGAACAACTGATAACAATTCCAATTGGAGCTTAAGGCGGCCACGCGAAGGACTCTATCAACCGTCTCTCGCCACCATCGAGTTTGCCATATGATTTGACAGCAAAATCGAAGGTTGATCTGTTTCAAGCCACCTTCTCCTTCACTACAACCGCCTCCTGCTGCCTTGTAAAGACAGTACCAATAAAAAAACTCACTACAAATCTATGTCGCCGCCGTTCTACAAACCCTAAAAGCACATTAACTTGTTATCAAAGCAAGAGCTTGTTGTCTTAATGAGATACACTACAATTTGTTATCTGCAAACTTAAGACACTGCCGCCGTTCTAAAAATCAAGAGCAATCACGTGGGGACCGTAAAAACAAGGCCGCGTGGGTTGGTGGGTGGGATAGTGCATGTCTCCCCCTTGCTCGCCTTGTGCTTGTGCTTGTGGTTGTGCTTGTGCTTGTCAACTCAACAATAAAGCAACATTGCATATATATACTAAGTATATATTATAGCTTTTCATTACAATTTTCAGGTATTTTCCTTTTCCCCACCCAAGCAACAACGACAAGGAGAGTTTGCAATTTCTGGTAATCTCATTTTGGACCATTTGTGCACCCCATTTACGCAACCTTACCCCCCTATTATACACTCACTTAATAATATTCACTTTTAAAATGCATGTGAATTGTGGAGTGGGGATGGATGGTAAAATTTATTATAAAAACTGATAATTGAAGGCATGAAGTCTTTTTTGGATTCAATATATTAAATACTCCACATCCGACCATGAGTCTGAGATGGAGTTTCATTGGTTCATACCTCTCTCTACTACTAGTTAGTTCCTTCCCCACAAACATATCTTTTCCCCCAAAATGATGAGATCATGAGATTTTCTTGGATAGGTTTGATACAATATAAACAATATTTGGCACACAAAACATTTTCTTATACAAGAGATATAATTTGTCCTATGCTTATATGTTTATAACCAAATTTGAAATACTAAAATACTTATGCATTGTTTCAACTGTCGAAATTTCACAAGTGAAATCAGTCACTAAAAAGATGTAGTGTCGTTGTACAGATAAGTTACGTGTTTCATACGAGACAACTTGCAGCCAAGATGCCTGAAATCTATTTTCAAAAGCTCGTTCAAAGAACCTCCTTAAACTTGGGGCCCTCATCCTGGGGAATCACGACTAACGAGCCACCCCATGGACCGCCCAAGCGTGTGCATTCAATGAACCTCCAAGACGTTTTGAGGGAGGTACCCTGATGAATCAAGGAAATGGAGCCTGTCTTGCAACGCTCCCGCAAGATTAAACCATTGTGTCGCAAAGAGTCACATTTTCACTTGAAATTTAACGAGGCACCATGCACGTACACTTTTGAAAGTCAAGTGACTCATATGATGATGAAAGAAAATAAGACTTAAAGTTAGTTAAATTAATTACAACGAGAAGAAAGTTAGAAAAAAATAAAAGAAAAGAATTCAAAATCCAACGCCAAAATGTGAAAATAATCAAATTTACATTGTAAGAAAATTAAAACCAAACATTTGATAACTATATTGCATATCATCTTTGGTCAAATATTTTACAACAAACTTGTTTTTCTTTCATCTCAAGATATTTTATGATTTTTTTTTGTTGATGAACTTATGAAAGTAGTTATACATAATTCACAAATAATGTATTTATAATCAAATTTTTTATTAGTTAAGCTACATAACATGGGGTAGCTCTCACCATTTTAGCGCAGATACCCCACTTTATACTGCTGGCAGTAATAAACTCAAAAGATTTTAATATTTTATAGAGTTTATTATTGAACACATATTCTTGTTGGTAGTGACCCTTCACTAATTTTAACCAAACAAACAAATAATTTGGACTAAAAGTAGTGAATAAAATATGTTGTTATATTGGTGTTAGCTACGAATGAGCATATTTATGATAAAATAATGCAAATCGTGCATCTACTAACTTCCACAGTGTTATTTTATATTTGCTTACGCACTTGTAATAAGGTCTTGATCCACTAACAACATGATTATAAAGTTGCTCACTTATTTAAACAAGCAATTGCGCATTGTTTTAATAATAATAAAACATATATTTGGGGGTCTTATTCTCGTATGTCGTTTTCTCTATGTTGTTTTCACTTTGTTATTACGATGTGTTTGGGAACCATAATTTGATTTGAAATGCTGGATTTGAGTCAAATGAGCTGTTTGGGAACTCCAAAAATTTGGATTTGGATTTGAGTGAAATCCAATGGCATTCAA
>JAYMTF010004277.1:0-13491 GCA_036897485.1 Pelargonium nanum | reverse complement strand
AAGACGACGACGTATTGACTGGCAAGCTTGATTTGGGAAAAAATATCCAATCAAACCAGTTGCGCCACCTTTAGTGGTTCACGTCAAACATTCGTGACAAACATCAACCTCGAAAATCGAACTATACCAAAAATAGTTTAACTAACTGATCTTATTTACTAATTACACCAACTTATGACAAAAAATATAATTAATTAAAAATCAAATGAATTACTTTTCATGTATGGTAAGAACATACCTTCTTATCGCGTCCACCAATTCCACGTGTTTATGTTTGACTAACAGGTCAAATGTCCACGACAAACATCTGCCTCGAACATTGAACTATACGACAAAACATACAAAACTAACCGAAATTTATTTACACGTTACACCAACTTACAACAAAAATATAATCAATTAATAACTTACGATAGTGTGCACCAAGTTCATGTGTTTATGCTTGACTCACTAACACGTCAAATGTTTACGACAAATATCTGCCTCGAACATTGAACTATACAACAAAGCAAGTTACATCTACTTACGACAAAAGTATAATTAATTAAGAACGTACGATAGTGTGCACAATGTTCACGTGTTTATGCTTGACTCACTAACAAGTCGAATGATCGCGACAAACATCAGTCTTATACCAAAAACAACCAAAAAAAATTTCAAACTTAATTAAAAATTTACTTTTAATGTGGTAAAAAACTTAAAAAAAAAAACATTTTTTTAATTTTTTTTAAATCCCATTTCCACGAGGAACATACCATGCGGGTCCAGTGAAAGTAAAGTGTGCTCTGAGAGAGCAATAAATGTCTGAGAAAAAAAATGTAAAAAAGAAATTAAAGGTAAAAAAAAAACAGGTTAGAGAGAGAAGAAGAAGAAGAGTGAGAGTCGGCGCTTTTTCTTCACTATATAGATACAGAGAAGACACATCTATAGCAGAGAGGGCTTAGTGGGATTGTTCTTTTATATTTATATATAATCTGAATCTAATTGCTCTCTAACGGCTAATTTTGATGGTAGTGAAGACCGGAGTGTTTGTCAGAGTGTTGATTTTGTGAGGACGATTTCATCAATGGATTGCCATAATGACAAGTAAATTTTTCTCTTCATTTTTGGTATGATTAATTGTTGATTGTTTGGTTGACAGATGCATGTTTTTTTATGAGTTGTTTCTGGATTTTGATTCTGATGGGTTTTGGGAATCAATGCTATTTTTATTTTATTTTATAGTTTTTGTTCTATTTTTGTTGTGAAATGGTGGTTTTGTGAGGTGGGTTTGGTTTGATTTTTGTTTATTTTCTGTAATTATGGTGGTTTTGTTAGATGGGTTTTGGTTTGTTTTGTGTTTTGGGTTCAATTTGATTTGTTTTTGGTGATGTGTTGATGTATCATGAATTGTGGAGGATGAGGTTTTGGATGTTGGGTCTGATTTGATTGGTGGGTTATTGATTTCTCATTACCCCATTTTTGTAATTTTCTTGTTTTTAGGTTGACATTTCTCAAAAAATTAACTTGAATTGCAAATTTTTATCTATCAAAGAATATAATTTGCCCTTGTCTTTCATCAATTATAGAACCATGCTTTGCTTTTAGTGCTGCTCTCAGTTTGATTCAATGCTCGTGTCTTGATTGTGTGTTTGTAGCTTGTTTGGCTATTAATGTACCTAGTTGTGTTCCATTTCTAGTCTTTGTGTGGGTGTTTGACTTTGTAGATTACATGGTCTATTTAGTTTACGGGTTTGCATTTATAAATCCCGTGTAGATTTACATAATGCCAATAAAATGCAGCATTGATCACACCTTTTTGCGGTAGACTGTACCCTCCTTGTGTAAATCCCAATTTTAGAATCATGCTTTCCTTTTTAGTGCTGCTCTCATTTTGATTCAATGCTCGTGTCTTGGTTATGTGTTTGTAGCTTGTTTGGTTATTAATGTGCCTAGTTGTGTTCCATTTCTAGTCTTTGTGTGGGTGTTTGGCTTTGTAGATTACGTGGTCTATTTAGTTTACGGGTTTGCGTTTATCAATCCCATATATATTTACCTTATGTCGATAAAATGCAGCATTGATCACACCTTTTTGTGGTAGATTTTACTCTCTTGTGTGAATCTCCTCATAACTAGATCTTGAGCTCCGTAATTTGTTGATTCATTTTACTATCTATTTAGTTTACGGGCTTGCATTTATTAATCCCGTCTAGATATCCAATTACCTAATGCACATAAAATGCAGCATTGATCATACCTTCGCGCGTTAGGTTTTACTATCTCTTCTGAATTTTGTGAACTTTGCTTTATCTTGAGCTTCATAATTTGCTTATTGGATTTCTGTGTATGCAACTATGACATTAGTTTTTATGATTCTAAGTTTTTTTCTCATCACTGAAATGATAGTGTCGAGCCGTGGGATTGGCAAGGTGGTGATTATAGTCTCCAAAAGGATTCAAATACTGGTAAGCTCTTTACATGATTATAAATTAATGTCACCAATGATACACGGCCTTAACCCTATTTGGTACACGCAATTTTAAAAAAGTCAATTTAGTATATGAGCTTTCAAAACGTACCAAATTTGATACATAAACTTTGGTATGAACCACTAGTCACTTTGACGGCATGTACCAAATTTGGTATAAAATATCATATACTTAGGTGGTTCATGATTTAAATTGGGTATCCGGCCAAAGTTCATGTATAGTTAGTGACATTGAATGGAGTTAGTAATTTCAGAATTTTTGTTTCCTAATTTGTAATATAATTTGACCAGCAGACATGCCTGACTGCCTATGGAATGAAGTGACTCGGAACGAAGAAGATCTATCCTTAATGTTCCATGAAACGACAACCCCGGTCAAGGCTTGTGGGGATTTGGCTTACCATGTAACCCACAATGGTAAGGCTTTTGTAGTCAACTTTCATTGACATATTCATGTTGTGTTCATAAGGCAGTTGAATTGGTTCTTTCTCTAATATAAAATAGTGGATTTCAGATAACAGGAACAAGGAACCAGAAGAGCGTCGAGAGACATATTCTCAAGTTAAGAGGCGCCGAATGCTACAGTTCAACACTCAAGCAATGGATTCCCCCGATTGCAGTGAAGATATGCCATCTGCATTTCTAAAATCAAATGTCAGTGCTCAGTATCTCGTTTCTTGTTCCAATTTTACATGTCATCTCCGTGTTACTTAATTTTAGGGGTCATATGTAGACCTCATTTGGAACATGTGAAATTAGTTCAGGTAGACAATGGACCTCATAGGTGACACCCATCAACCATGTAGTTTATTTTACAAGTACGTTTTGTTTTCAATGTTTGTGCATATCCCTGTGTGACTACATCACGTTGATGGTTGACATACCATTAGAGCTGGCAATTCGGGTTTCGGGTTGTAAAGGCCTAACCTGAACTCGGTCTTCAAGAGGTGTGGGTTTGATGTGAAGTCAGGTCTACTTTTGTGAGTCAAATCCGGAAAAATGCTGGTTTGGGTCAAAATTGCCCGTTCTACATGTTATATTAGCTTTATCTGATTCCTACATGGACATTGTTGTTCATGTTTATGGTTTACTCTGTGCTTGAGGCCATTGAAATGTCTGTAACTTTTTCCGATTTCGTTGCGTTTATATTCCTCTTGAAGGACTTTCAATTTTTGACTATTTGTGAGGAAAGTTAATTAGAAGCTACTCTTTACTTTTGAAACAGTTTTTGAGTACTCAAACATCAAAATAGTCCGTTGTCTAATATAATGTAGTTTGTTTTATATTTAGGAGAAAGAGGACGTAATTGAAGAGATTTCACAATGGGTTTCTGGGTTTTCAGGTTTGTCTCTTGCACGGTTATTTTCTGATATAAATATGGACTTAAATGTTCACTTTGGTTATTCTAATCGTAATGTAATATGTGTTTAAAGATGCCCGAGCCTCGGCTTCCACTCGCGACCATTTGGATCAATCATCTGAGGGGTGGCTTGCTGAATGCTTCAATGATACTGAGATGACCTTCAGTCCTGATGATATGTATGCTTCTTTTTACTTTGGCATTTTAGCTTGCAAACTATTTCTTGGTAACCTAATTGCTTTGTTACCTGAAATTCAGGAATCTCTCCGAGGCGTCGGACGTTCAAATTGATGTTAGCGGTAGGTAACATGGTTCTTCCATTTAATGATTAATGTCATCAATGGTACACGGAATTTGGCCCGGTACTCAGTTTGGTACACAAAATTTATAGTAGATGAAATTTTATTTTGTACTCAATATGGTGCGCGTCGTCAAATGAGATTAACGGTTCATACCGAAGTTCATGTACCAAAATGAGTACAAATTGAAAGTTCGTGTACTGAATTGACTTTCTTAAACTTTCAGGTACTAAATTGTGACTATTAGGCCAAAGTTTGTGTACCATTAGTCCTTCATTTAATCTCATGCCCTTTCTTCTCTTTATGCATCTCTCTCAATATTCATTGGTTCACTGTTCTAGAGTTCTGTCCACCCGAGTTCGAAGCAAATCCCGTTCAACAGCGTGTTAGTCGAACTCCTAAAAATGTTATTATCAGAGGTATTTTCCGTTAACGATCTCTTCAGCATTACTTGTAGCCATTAAACTCTTCTTAGTTTGATCCGTTGTCTTCTATAATTGTGATGATCTACAAGTGTCGTAGGAGATACTAAAGAAATGCTTTATGTACATTTCGGTTAAAAAATTGTATGTTTCCAGTCGATTTACGGAAGTATACTGACTGTTCCTAAATCTCTTTTTTTGCACACTTAGGTCGGAAGTCTTACATAAGGCCTCCTACGAAGTTAGCCTCTTCGATCGCGTATCCATTTGCATTCATTAAACCATGCGGCGTCCACGGAGATGTAACCCTGAAGGATATTAACCAGCGGATTCGCACTCCCCCGCCGTCAAAATCAAAGCAAAGTAATGAAGATCTTACTGCTTCTTTCCCGACCTCCGCCTTTTCCGGGAAACCCGTGGTTGGAAAAACTAAAATCCGCACCGAAGGAGGAAAAGGCAGTATTACCATCATGCGAACCAAGGGCTAAGCGGTATTTTCCTCACCTTTGCCTTTTTGCGGCTCTTTTACCGAACCCTCGTTTTGGGGGTTGGAAATGTTTTGTACCATCTTGAGGAGTATAGATCTCGATACCTGTATTTCTCTGTTGTAGCTGTTCTTGAAATTCATAAATTTACATGAAAGTGTTTGTCTCCGAGGGATATTCTAGGCGTCAAATAGGGCTATTGTTTAAGACGGATGAGAATCTTGACGTCTTAAGCTCCTATTTTCGATTGACTTGTCAAAAACTCGCCCTGTTGCACCCATTAACCTCGCTGTGTAGAACATGTGTTTCTTAGTTATATATAATTTCTGTTGACGATAAATGGGATTTGCTATCATGTTTTTCTGATTTGTCGGGTTTTCATAGGATTCATTGGAACCCTTGTGCATGATTTTAGTGGTTTTTGGTTTGATTTGACTATATTATGTACAGATGTTGTTGGAAGTATATGAGGCATATCTTACTCTCTTACCTCGAGCATCTGCATTTTAGAGCGCATTGAGTTACAAGTAGAGTCGACGATTTGTGCGTACATGTCGTGTTCGTGTCCAGTTGAAGGCTGATTGTGTGTAGCACGACGATGACATGACACAATTGACACGAACACTGCCTAGTACATTTTGCATGATAGAATTAACATATTTTGACACGATATTAGGGTTAATATACTATTATACCTTCAAATGTGTGTGTTGGACGTGTCGTGTGTGTCACAACACGACTAGTTAATCGTGTTTGTCTTAGAGGCTCAATACGAGCACACCATAGCTACTAAATGTGAGTCTAAACATTAATTTTGCGTCGTGTGTAGTGCTGCATCAAAAGAGTTTGGATTTTTAAATCATTATCCAGCCTTATTGTACTCGTTCAATTCTAAAATGACTGACAAAAGTTAAAGATAAGTTCTCGTGTATGATCTCATGTAGATACGAACTGAGCTACTGAGTATGAAGTATATGTTCTTGTCTATCTCTCTTTCATAACGTTTCTCCACCCGACCTAATGACATTTGAATTCACGAGTTTTTATTGAAAGGTCTGTATCTTAACTGTTGATACATCTCATGTGAGACAAAACTAGACCTAACAATTTGAATCCGAACCCGTGTGCATCCAAAATCCAATCCGAATACAAATCGATCCGATCAATTTTTGAATCAAATTTATCACACTTATCATATGATAGAAATTCGCACAAATTCGCGTAAAAGGAGTAAAAAACCGATTTGCTCTGAACTGAACCACTCTTAGATGAATTCGCGTTACATTATAACAATCTGCATCCGAACAAATCTAATAGGGACAAATTTCCGGAATCTAAGTGGGACCCACTTGAAAACAACGGTCTAACTGTCCCCACAACCGTCAATTAAATAAATTAAAAAATATTCACATTTCCGAGTGTCGACTCTCGACAACACAGTCACAGAGCAAAGCCAACAGCTTTACTCTTCGATTCTACTATGGAAGATCCAAAACCCTAACCCCCTCTCCGATGGCCTCTTCTTCGCCGTCTGTGCTCTTCGCCGCCGCAATCGCCGCCGTTTTTCTGCTCGCCGATGTTCACGGCCGGGTTCCGACCACCCTGGACGGCCCCTTCGACCCCGTCACCGTCCCTTTCGATGTCAGTCTCCGCGGAGTCGCCGTCGACTTGCCCGACACCGATCCCAGTGTTCGCCGCCGTGTTCGCGGCTTCGAGCCCGAGCAGATCTCTCTCTCGCTCTCCTCCACCTTCGATTCTGTTTGGGTTTCGTGGATTACAGGTTCGATCCTCTAATTTCACTGCGAATTTAGTAGCTATCTACTTGTGTTCGAGCAATTGGATGAGCAATTTTGGAGTTCAGTGATTGGATTTTGTGTCTACTTCATGATTTTCATGGTTTGATTTCTTATTATGAATTGTTCTAGCTCCATTGGAAAAGAGTTTAATTTTTACTTAAATAATTCTAATTTACTAATTAATGAACAAAATACTATAAATGTCACAAATTGTACAGAAACTTTGGTTTGTTACCTAGTTACATGTACAAAAACTTTAGATAAGTCAATTTAGTGCATGAAATTTAAATTTGTACAAAATTTTGTACACTAACTTTGGTATGAACTGTTAGTCCCATTTGATGGCATGTAGCATTGTTCAAATTTTGTACTTCACTTTTTATGCATAGTGATTTGCATTAAATTTGCTTGTTGCGTAAAAAGGATTGCTAGTAGGTATTTTATGCTATTCACCCTTTTTCACACTGAACAAATTTCAATTTGTACCAAATTTGGTACATGAACTTTTGGTATGATTGGGTGCCAAATTAGGTATAATGCGAAAGTCTGATTCATGTATCATTATAACTTAAATGCAACAAATGTGTTGGAGTTAGCTTTGTTCAAATTTTGTACATCGCTTTTATGCATATTGGTTTGTATGCACAGTTCTGTTGAAATAATGGGGTTGTGGTCATTTAGATTCTACAATTTTGTTTTTAATTGCTTTTGCTTAATTGAGTTGCTTTTGGAGTTTGCAGGAGATTCACAGATTGGTCATAACATAAAGCCATTTGATCCTAAATCTGTTTCAAGTGTTGTTCGCTATGGGAAGTTAAGATATCCATTAAGTCGTGAAGCAACTGGTTACTCTCTTATTTACAATCAGCTTTATCCTTTTGAGGGCCTCCAGAACTATACTTCCGGAATCATCCACCACGTTCGTCTCATAGGTACCTCCAGCTTTTCCTTCTTCTGAGCTTTGCATAATTCACGTATTGCGCCATTACAAATAAGGTAGTGTTTTGGATTAGAATTTTTTTTCAGGAATGGAAATCAAGAATTGAAATGAGGTGAGATTCTCATTCTTCGTGTCTGGATTGGAACTTTTTGGTCATGAAAATGGCTTTTTGGAATGAGAATTTCATTCCCATTTTGGTTTTTTTATATATCCAAACGCTACCTTAAAATATTGTTTGTTGGTAGGATGGATCATTTGTTTATACATATGGGGATCTGCTAAGCCAAATATGAACTAGTGAGACTATTTTGGCAAAACCTCATTGGTCATTATACATATGAAATTCACATCTTTAGTTTTGTTTTTCTATAACTTTGTATTGCGGTCTATATTAGTTTGTTCCTTTTTCATTATGTTTATTATAGGGTTGAAACCAAACACAAAATACTACTATCGATGCGGTGATCCCTCTATACCAGCCATGAGTTCTATCTACTCTTTCAAGACTATGCCAGTTTCTAGCCCACATAGCTACCCAAACAGAATAGCCATTGTGGGAGATCTCGGTCTTACATACAATACAACTACCACTATCAGCCACTTGATTAATAATAAACCCGATCTTGTCTTGTTGGTTGGTGATGTCACTTATGCAAATCTGTACCTCACAAATGGAACTGGCTCTGACTGCTATTCTTGCTCATTTCCACAAACTCCCATTCACGAGACATATCAACCTCGTTGGGATTACTGGGGAAGGTAGAAACACTTGAAGTTTTCGTGTTAGATTTCCATTCCGAAAAATTGGTTTTTCCTATAATATATATTCTGTCACTTCATACAGGTTTATGCAGAAATTGGTTTCTGAAGTTCCTATGATGGTGATTGAAGGAAACCACGAAATCGAAGAACAAGCCGAAAACAAGGTGTTTGCAGCTTACAGTTCTCGATTTGCATTTCCATCCATGGAAAGTGGATCATCATCAACATTCTATTACTCCTTCAATGCTGGGGGCATACACTTTATCATGCTTGGAGCCTACACGGCCTACAATGAATCCAGTAAGATGATGACCTTATCGTCTTTAATTGAAAAGTTTTGTAGCGATCGAGCTTGTTTTGCTTAAGTTCTTAAATCTACCGTAATGTCCTCAATGTCAATTTATTACCTAGTTCCTTATTTTTAATAAAAACAAAAGTTATTTGTTTAGGATGTTGAGTATTCATTTCGGAACTAAACATTGTGGGAAGGATCACAGGCAGTCCATCAGCTTGGGTCTGCTTTACTAGTAAGTTAAGAGTAGTAATAGCACGAGAAAAAAATGGTGTCATATTGAATGTGGAAATTATATCTTGAAATTAGGAAACCAAATGCCTCATTTTGGATAGTCTCATTTTTAATGTCATTAGTATCAATATTGATCTATTCCATGTAAAACATATTTAGCATGGCGTTTTTATGTATAGTAAGTACCAAAAAGGAAAAAAACTGATTGTGGCATAAATATCTCAAAATTCAAAAATTGATTCTACTTATATAGGATTCAGTTGTCATAATATCAATGTTGACTGATTTCTTGTCAAAGTCAAACATAAGGAACTAGGTGTAATTTGATGGTAACTTTGAAGGTCTTCCTACTTTAAGGATCTATTGGATGAATAAAATGCACCCAAAAGAAGTGTTCTAATTTTGTTGGTGGAATGCATATATCACATCTAGTTAGTACCTTTTCTTTTGTAGTTTGAGCAATTGCTCAACAAAGCATTTTATTTGTTTTTTCCCCTTCTTTTACAGGCGATCAATACAAGTGGCTGAAGAGTGATCTGGCTAATGTTGACAGAACCATAACTCCATGGCTGGTAGCCTCTTGGCACCCGCCCTGGTACAGTTCTTATGAAGCCCATTACAGGGAGGCAGAATGTATGAGAGTGGCAATGGAAGGTTTACTATACTCTCACGGTGTTGACATAGTATTCAATGGACACGTAAGTCTTTGCATTTACTTTTGATAAGTTTATTATCATTTATCATGATTAGGTTCCTTTAGCTTTAACCTTTAGGTATAAAGAAAAAAGCTTGTCCTCTCCTGGTACGTAGAATAGGGACCTTCAATATGGGATGGGTAGATGCTACAACACTAATGAAAATTTTCCTGACTTTTGAAAATTTCTTATCTTGTCTTTGAGAAATAGATCACTGCCAAAAAGCACATGCAGTATGTATGTATGATTTTATCTGTGGATGATATTGTAAGAGGGTGATCCTTGGCGCAATGGTAAAGTTGTTGCTTTGTGACTTTGAGATCACGGGTTTAAGTTTGAATCAAGGACAAAGCCTCCACAATGATGAGAGCATAAGCACTGGGCCGACTTCTTTGATTATAAAGTTTATAAACTATACGATACTATGGAGGACATGACTCATGAGTTCCTCCAATTTAGCTGAATGTTAGATTGTTTCAAAAAAATTGTACGTTATTTCTGATTAGAATGAGAAACTTTTACCAGGTTCATGCTTATGAGAGGTCCAATCGAGTTTATAATTACACATTAGATCCATGTGGGCCTATATATATCACAGTTGGTGACGGGGGTAACCGAGAAAAGATGTCAATTGGATATGCTGATGAACCTGGTCACTGCCCCCGGGCAGAAACTACTCCTGATGAGTACATGGGAGGCTTATGTGCAGTTAACTTTACATCTGGTCCAGCAGCAGGTCAATTTTGTTGGGATCGGCAGCCCGATTACAGTGCTTTAAGAGAAAGTAGTTTTGGTCATGGGATATTAGAGGTATGTCTCTTTAACATTTGGTATTTACATAGTAGGATTTGTAGTTACTAAGGTAGCGTTTGGATTAGAGTTTTTATTCACTAATGGAAATCAAGAATGGGAATAAAGTTCTCATTCTTCATATTTGAATTATGACTTTTTGGTCATGAGCTTTGAAATGGGATTCTCATTTCCAATCCCATTCTTGAAACTCATTCCCATTCCTAGATTTTTAATTCAAACGCTACCTAATATGCTATCAAGTAACTGATGCTTCTTACGGTACAAATTTTAATGCTAAACTTTTCGCATTGGTAAATGATGATGGTTTCCTAATCATGCAGGTAAAGAATGAAACTTGGGCTTTATGGACATGGTACCGAAATCAGGACACGCCCCACAAATTGGGGGACCAAATTTACATAGTCCGGCAACCTGACAAGTGTCCCATTCATCCCAAGGCCGCATCTAAACTCTGGTCTGCAACCAGATAAGTCCATGTAACCGGGCAATATCCTCCTGCTATTTTAGTGATCAAACATCATAGTATGCACATCTAGATCTAATTTTCCATATTCGGGCCTTTCCCATTAGTGATGAAACTCAAAATATCCTTCCATGTCAAACATCATGACCTGTGTAGTGTAGATTAGGAAAATAGTTTCCACATGGTGCATCGAATCTTCCTTATATTCGATCCCTTCCCCTTAGTGATGAAACATCTAAACATCCTTCCATACAAAACATCACTTACCGATGTAGTGTAGATAAGGTAAAGAGTGTCCACATGGTGCATTAAAGCTTCCTTATCCGGGCCCTCCCCTTTCGTGAAGAAACATCTTAATATTCTTCCATACCGAAACATCTAAACATCACGATCTACGTAGATAAGGAAAAAAAGCTCCCACACGATGGTAGCAACTAGCTAGTGTTGTTGTATTGTAGAAAGTCATGTAAATATGCGAGGGACCACCACCCAACCCTCTCGCTTTCCTGTTTAATAGAAGCACGATATTGTAGTGTTCAGAATTGTCTCCTCCGGGCTCTTGAGTCGGGAAGTGAAATTTTTAGAGGACAAGTCACATGGTTTCTGGTTGAGAATTGATTCTGGATGTGTCCTACTTCATTTATGTAACATGAGGACTTGATGAGCCCTGAGATGCATATGGATCATCAATGAATAGTATTTGTATTTTCTTGAAAAGTAATTCAATGCATGTCTGTGTAGTGTCCATTTGTAGATTCTGACATTAATTGTTTACACCCTCTTTTGTTATTTTTTACTTGTGTGGAGAATCTGTCAATTTTGTTTCACTGTTCAGCTTTGAGTTGATAATTTGAGTTTCAGGTCTAGGATGAAAAGGTCTAGCCCAAACTCGACCCGTAAGGAGTGCGGGTTTCGGATTGGATATAGGTTTTTAGTGCGGGCTTGTCCGGCCCGACTTGGGAATCTATTTTGTGACTTGAACTTAAAAAAAATGTGGGGCGGGTTTCAGGTGTTTGTGGGGTCGGGTCTAAGACTAAATCAGCTTTCAATATCTGTTTGAGGCAATTCGTGTTTGCGGGTCGTTTAGATTGTTAGGTTTAAAATCATCTGATCAAATGTGTTTAAATGAATGGGTTTATTATACCAACACGACATGGCTTGATATTGTTGACCCATATAATTCATACCGGTCATTTTTTATACGTTTATGTTCAAAATTTTACATTTTATTGGGCGAGTCATAAATGGATTATATGACCCGTTTTTGAGTTTAGGATGAAAATACTAGTCCCAATCCGGCAATCCGAGTTGTATATGTGTGGGTCGGGTTTTGAGTTTGTCACAGAAAATGTGCAGGATTGTCCGACCCGATTAATCTGATTTTCAAGTCATTGACTTGTGATGCAAACAAGCTACCTACTCTTTTTCTACCGTTAGCAATGTATGGAGCCACATGATTGTTGTATTTAATACTTAGAATCCTTGTGAACTATGTATCTAAAAGCATTCATGCATCGATTCTCATTGAATAGGTTCACGGTTTTTAGAGTAAATTATTTGAATCTTATATACAAAAAGCTCATCTTGACATTGACAAAACAAACAAAAAATTTTATCTATGAACTTACTTTTTTGAGAACAATATTACCCTGAGTGTTTTTATTTGTATTTTAAAAAAAAATAAGTAGACTTTAGTTTTGTTGAGCATTTATTTTTATATTTTCATATGTGTTCTAACTACTAACTTAAAGATACAGATTAGTTTACTAAAGTATGTTGGGTCAAACGGTTTTGCATTCTCTTTGAGGCTTGGGGTGCGAGCCTATAGCTCAATTATGAGTATATTATTGACAATTAATTCATAGCTAATTTAGGCGAATCGATTGAATTGAATAAAAAATCGAACATCATCGGCTCATTGGCCGAGTGGTTTAAGGTTCAGATTTCATACGTGAGGTCTCGTGTTCGAATCACCTCAAGGGCGTTTGATATGTAGGGTGTGTGAGTTATTTAATAAAAACTTTAAAAGAAAATAAAAAAATCGAGCAAATCGACTAACACAAGTGAATAATTTGCCAATATGAAAATCCAACACAAGAAAATATATAAAAAAAACCCAAAAAAAGTAGCAAAAAATACAAAATCAAAAGATGTCAAGAATTTCCAAAATATGAGTATTGCATAGAGGGCAATTTCCTCTGTGAACAAACACTTCCCTTGAACACACCCTACAAAACGTGTGCCCGCACGGTATAAAAGCCGCGCCTCTATGCCTCACCATGCACACGCAGCACCTCTGATCCGCCGCCAATTCTCCGACCACCACCTCCTCCTCCGCCGCAGCAAAATCTCCGACCACCACCTCCTCGTACATAGTCTCCGCCGCCCCCACCACCTGCCTGTCCGTCTCCTCCAACAAGTCCATCAGCGACATCCTCACCGGCTGCTCCTCCTCCGCCGCCG
>JAYMTF010004276.1:0-13496 GCA_036897485.1 Pelargonium nanum | reverse complement strand
TCTTTAACTCCATGCATAATTGTGGTCACCTCCCAATCCCATTTCTCCCTATGAAAATGATGACTTACATACTGCGTATATGTTACAGAAAAAAAGGTGATGTCATATCAACGATCATGGTCAATTAAGTGATACCACATCATGAATGTCAATCTATACTCGTTCTAATAAATTTGTAGCCGCGGAGCGCTCCGTCAGAATTCATTTTGTTTGTCAGTCGGCTGAAAGTTTCCGCCAATTTATATCATATCCCTGATACTTTGGATAGTAATGCACTTATCTGAAACAAAATATCACAGGCCTTGCAACGGAAAAAACAGAAACTTTGGAGGTCTATCTCACTCCATGACCACGCAATCTTGAGTTTAGCAGCAGTTGCTCCAATGGCGATTCGTGCATCACTACTCGGTCCCAACCTCTTCTCCTCCCTCCCCCAAACCCCACCGCCAAGCGACTCCTCCTCTCCCCCTCCTCCTCCTCCGCCCATCCCAATCCCCAAATACCCACCAAAACCCCTCAAATCCCAAACCCCCCCACCCACCACCAACCCCGCTTTCCAAACCGTCCACCACCGCTCCAAATACTACAAACCCGTCCGAGAAGGCGTCATTTCCACCGACGGCAGCCGCTCTGTCATCGTCGGCGAGTCCGGCGTCTCCTACCAGCTCCCCGGAGCCCCTTTCGAGTTTCAATTCAGCTACTCCGAGACTCCCAAGGCCAAGCCCTTGGCGATCCGAGAGCCTGCGTTTCTTCCCTTCGCGCCGCCGTCGATGCCCCGGCCGTGGACCGGGAAGGCTCCGTTGAAGAAGAGGTCGGAGAAGAAGAAGACTCCGCTCTTCGACTCGCTCATGCCGCCGCGGCCGGGCCAGGCGGCGGTGAAGGAAATGCCGGGTCCGTTTCCGTATGGGAGGTTTCCGAAGAATGTGAAGTCGCGGGAGGAGATTCTCGGAGAGCCGTTGAAGAAATGGGAAATCCAGACGCTTATCAAGCCCCGAACAAAGGATAACCGCCAGATCAATCTGGGTAAGCTCTTATTGCTTAAATCTTGAATTTTTTAGTTGTATCTGTTGCTGTTTTATGAATTTGTGTAATGGGTCATTGTTTGATTTAGTGTTTGATGGCTGGAGTTTGTGGATTTGATCATGAATATGGGTGTGGTGTAGGAAGGGATGGGTTGACTCATAATATGTTGGAGTTGATACACTTACACTGGAAGCGGCAAAGTGTTTGTAAAGTTAAATGCAAAGGTGTTCCCACAGTTGATATGAAGAATATTTGCAAGCATTTAGAGGTACTCGTTTTCTGCATCGAATCAATTTCTTAATTCTGTTGAATTGTATGTGCGTCTGATTTCTGTTGGTTGTTATATAGTTTAGTTTACTATGTTAAATGTGCATTATTGACTGTTGACGATGTCTTTTACGGTGCTTAGCTGCAACATTGCTCTTTCTGTTGCTACAAGTTCGTTTTTCTTTTATTTCTAAAACTACTTAGAGAAGCTGGTTTTTGGTATGAACTATCTTAAATAGTAGCTATTACCTTTTTAACTGTATTGATGGAACATGTGCCTTTTCTGAATGACTTCTTGTTGGCTAAAAAAAATTATCTCTTTTATTTGCCGTAATACTTGAAGGATTTGGATGCAGTTGTCAATGCTGTAATGTTATCTAATTTTTCAATAAAGAAAAGATTGCCGCTTTTTGGCTTGTTAGTTTACTTCAAAATAAGCTCGTGCCACAATATGATCTTGGAACTTGCAGAATATTGTGTGGGTCATTAAGAGTTCAGCTGGGGGCAGTTCTCCTTTGAAGCTGTATCTTAGGATCTCATTTGGATATGTCACTATGGAATATTTTACTCCAAAGGAAAAAATTAGTATAAGTCTAAGATGTTTCGAACTCAATAATACTTGCAGTAGCATTATCTAATAACTTTTAAGTAGAAATTAAAACTCATTGCACAAATTGCTTATGACAGTATGCATGTAGTGATAAATATTGGTTCAATTCAAAGAGATTCCTGTTCATGTTAGTTAATTCCATTGCTTTTTTTCTCATAAAAGACTACTACTATTCACTAGATAAGATTCACTTACAGCATGTTGTCTGTTGTCCCTAAATGAATCTTAATCTAAGCAGTTGGTTTCTGCATGACAAAAGCTGATTGTGTCTAATGTGATGCTAGGAAAAAACTGGAGGAAAGATAATTCACCGAGCTGGTGGTGTAGTTTATCTTTTCCGTGGAAGAAACTACGATTATCGTACTCGTCCACAGTACCCAGTGATGATCTGGAAACCAGCTGCACCCGTTTACCCAAAGCTTATCCAAGACCCTCCAGAAGGATTGACAAAACCTGAAGCTGATGAATTAAAAAAGAAAGGAAAAAAACTGTTGCCAATATGTAAATTATGTAAGTTATTAACCACTGATTCTTTATTTTGATCTCCATGTTCTAAAGGTTTTATTTCTGATATAATCACCATTTTCCTTAACTATGGCGTTCCTTCAATAGATATATGGATTGTGAAGCAAGGCCCTAGATTGCTTTGCTTATACTAGTTTTCATAAATTAGTAAAATTACTGCAAATGTTAATGTTATATGGGCTTTAGCGCTGCAAGAAGAATAAATGCAACACAAACCACAGACTCAACTAATACTGATTTTTTCAAATGAACAATTCCCTTTTGTCACACTGCAGCCAAAAATGGAGTATATATCACTTTGGTGCGAGATGTTAGGCATGCTTTCGAAGCAAGTCCAATTGTGAAGATTGATTGCAAAGGGATGCATGCAACTGATTACAAGAAGTTAGGTGCTAAGCTTAAGGTTTGTATAGTTTTTTCCTTTACTAGGCACTGATCTTAGCAAATAGATATAAGGCTGTCTAGTAGCAGAAATATTATGTGAAATTTTTAAATCAATCTTTGAATCACCTTATAATCATTGACATTTTTTCCATTTCGTACTGCATGAGTTAATTATGCAAGCATTTGCACAACCTAACCTGCCTACAGTCTACAGACGAGCATAGCTCACTTAGGAAGTTATGCTCAGCTAAAGCTTTTATATCAAGGGAGCTTCCCATGGTATGGGGTATTGTTTCAATTTAAGTAGGAATAAATGACAAAGCTCAATGGTTTTCATTCATCTATGCTTTTTCTGCTTTCATGTGACTCTCAAGTCTCAATGGATAAGCAGAAAATAGTGGTTAGTTATTGACTGCTGTATGGTGATGTTATACTTGTATCATTTTTATGTTTTCATATATGATATGGCTTATAAGTCAGGATGGACAGTAGTACAACTTCTGTTTTCTGATACTTTTCTTCTGTGTTGTGTCTAGGAATTGGTTCCTTGTGTGCTATTATCTTTCGAAGATGAACAGATATTGATCTGGAGGGGACACGAGTGGAAATCAATGTACAGAACACCTACAATTCCCCGTCTAGGTCAAGTTGCAGGTAGTTGGATGGTTCAAGTATGCATTAGAGATTGGCACATTGTCTTCTTTTTCTTTTCTTCGTTGAAATAATCGGAATCACATATATTTAAGCATACTAGAGCCTGGAACAATGAGTTATCTCAACCACTGCATAATAATACTTTTTACGTTTATCATTTTTGTTTATGTGCATCGTGGGTGGGTTTGTATTCGTGACCTTTCTCTCAGGGAAAAGTATGCCATTACGCAATGTAAACATTGCAAGACCCTAATAAAAATTGTACACAAATGCCCATGTTGTGAGTAGTGTCATAGATAACAGCTTTTTGTAAACTAGAAGGGGAATGGTAACTTATTGTCAAGGGTGCATTTGCAACCAAGGTTTAAGGATCAGTATCTTTTGTACACTACAGGGTGCTTATCTTATCGAAACTAATGTTTACTTCATTGATTAGTGTAAACATCTCCACGGGCTGCAGTGCTCTGTGATTGTAATACAAAATACTTGCACAAACAGTAATAGGCCATATACACCATAGCAACCTAAGTTATTATATCCTTTGTTCTTTTCCTTGTATTTTAAGGTTCTTTTTATATACATCTTGATCTTTTCAGCTTATCAAAGTATGACTTTTCCATAGTTTAAGCTGTTATGTATGATGTGTGTGCTACTGCTTGATAACACTGACACGGGAACTGGTTTGATTACCACCTTTATTTCTCATTGTTGATTTTGATTCTCAGGTGGCAAGGATGGCACTAAAACAGTGAGGTCAAGCCCTAAAATGATGTCTCTGTGGCAGCGCGCTATTGACTCGAGCAAGGCATTCGTGCTGGATGAGACTGATCTTGGTCCCGACGAGCTTCTGAAGAAGGTAGAGGAATTCGAGAGCATGTCACAAGCGGCAGAGCATTCCTATCCCGCAGTAATCTTGGCAAGCGGAGATGATTCATCGTTTCAAGACGGTCCTCCAGACAACGATGAATACTACACTGATTACGGCGAGTATGATGAAGATGACGAAAGTGATTCCGACGAGGATGACTCATCAGCCTCTCCAGGCTCTTTACCTGTCGATCTAATCGTGAAGAAGCTCCTTAAGGAATGAAATGAGAAACACCAAATTGTTGAAATGGTCATTTGTAAAACAATATTGAGTCCCTGAGCTTGTCCAGAACAGTGTACAGCTAAAATTTATGTATGTACCAAGATTGTAAATTTCAAAAGCAAAAATGGTTAGCTCACATGCTATATAAGTTGGAGTTGAGAAAAATGTATTGTTATAGCCTTGTATGGAGAGCAATGAAACATGTCAATTATACTCCATTATTAAGTTTTGTTTTATTGGGAAAAATAAGTAAATAACTAACATTACTGTTGTCTTTTTATCCTTTTTAGCTTTGGCTCTAAAGGAATTTGCATGGTATATATAGTATATTCCATGAAAAAAAATGCATTTGTTGGAGGATGGTGACAAAGAAAATAGTTATGTAATCCAATTCCAAATCCAATTTAACAGTCAAATTGTAACTGATAAGCACTGCATTAATTATTTGCATTAGTCAGCAATAAAAAATAAAAAATGGTTGATTTTTACCTGCCAGAACTAGAAGCTACCCGAGTGCTGGTTCTGGTGATGCTATATATGAAGCAAACAAATCCCAGATCCCAGCAAATCAGCCAACAAAAGCCGTAGTAGTGGAAAAATTAAAGACTCTAAAATGGACCTTCTTGTCTTCTCTGTTTACACTTTATATAATAATAGTATGGAGATCGATCCTCCAATACCAAAACGGTAACTGCTACGTACAGCAACGTCCTCTGTCTCTGTCTCTCTGTGTGTCTTCAACACTACAATTTTTTCATAGAAGCGAAGCTTATCTTCCTTTTTGCCCAATTCACCTGCGTTTCGTCTCTAAACTGTAAGCGACCCACTTTCTCTCTCATTTTGCTCTTTTTTATTTCATGATTTTGCTACTTCTTCGTTGAGATTTAGTGGACTTTAGCTGGTGAATTTCGCTCATGTAAAGCAAAGACTCTCTGTAGTATGTGAATTTCATGTGTTGATTTTGGTTTCTATGTATGTTTCTGTTGATGGGGGCTTTGCAATTTCTGGGTCTCTTGTGGATTTTGTTTCCTTTTAACTTTGTTTATTTATCACATGCCTTTCTGGTTCAATTTCTTTATTGGCTTCAAATTTTGGGTTGCTGTTGAATTTATTGTTTTTCTTTATTTCAATCTCGTTTTTTGAGTTCTCTAATTTGATATTGCATATGTAGTGGATTCTGTAGTTTTTTTAATTTTTTTTTTTTTTTTATCTTTCCTTCCCAATTAGGGTCATTGGAAACATATCAAAAAGCATATTAAAATATGGAGAGTAAAGGATTGACTTTACGCATTTCTTAACAGGATCCTCAGAGCATACTTGGATGTCAGTTATGTCCTCTGATTCTGCAACGTTAAGTTACTGGCTGAACTGGAGGTTCTTTCTTTGTGCGCTATGGCTTATAACCTCTGTGGCCCTGTCGGCATTTCTGATATGGAAATATGAAGGTCTTGACGAGTCTAAACGCGGGAGGAGCAACAATGAAGAAGAAAAAGTGGGGTCTGTTTACGAGGATGAAGCTTGGAAGACATGTCTCAAAGGAATCCATCCGGCTTGGTTGCTTTGTTATAGATTGATTGCTTTCCTGGTGCTTATGGCAATGCTCATTGTCAATCTCGTCTATGCTGGAGGTCGTGTTTTCTACTTCTATACTGAGTAAGTTCCGTGTTGGTTTTATCTTTTATATCTGCTATAGTACTTAACTGTGCATCAAACTTGGTCTGAAACTTGTACTTCGATGAAGCCCGGCTTAGAGAAATATTTTATAAGTCGTAAGATGATATATGTCCACATAGAATAGTACATTGCCAAACATTATAGTAGAACAGATAAATGTTCTTTTAAGATCTTATAGATCATTAATACAAAAGTGCATTATGTTTTTTTTTGAAAGTCGCTACTTTCCATATTGTTGATTATTTTGTTTGTGATGCTGGGCTGAACAGGTGGACGTTTACCCTGGTCATAATCTACTTTGGGGTATCTCTTTAACCTTTTGTAATAAAAAATCTGGTTGACATTTGATTAGTTTTTCTGTTTCTATCATGTGGAAAAGCATGCAATTGTATATTTTTAATGTTCGAATACATTTGTGCCCTCAACTTTTGTTTGCAGCTTGCGTCTTCATTCTCGATATATGGGTGTTCTCTGCGTTACAACCCTGATGGGGACAGGGCTAATCTTATTAACTCAGATGCAGAGCAAGGCAGCTATGTAGCTCCGACTATAAATGGAAGTGCAGATATGTCCAAAAGTTCAGAAACAACTAGTATAGAAGCTTATTCTCAGCAAACTGCAGGTGCTTGGGGTTACATCTTTCAAATTATTTATCAGGTAAATTATCTCATAACAATCAGCTGCTGGAGTTTGTAAAGACTTATTTTATTAGAAGATGAATCAAAAATAAATTTAGGACTATGTTTCAATTAGTTTATGTCAAAATTTAAAAGCAAGCCAATAGCACTTGTTTTTCATTTGTTTCCTTTCCATGAGCAGATGAGTGCAGGCACTGTGATGCTCACTGATTCTATGTTTTGGCTTGTTATTTATCCGTTTCTGACATCCGATGACTACGCTCTGAACTTTGTAAGTTTATATAGTTGTAGCTATATATATATTATTAAACTGATAAATCCTGTACCTCTTGAGCTTGGTGCTACATTGTGATAGAAAAGTTTAGTTTAAAATTGTCATTTGAGGAGTTGTATTTGTTTTGATGATAAAGAAAAACCAAAATTACATTTTGAAACGTGCAATTTCCTCACTTTCATTTGAAATGTGTTCATTCCTTCAACTGCAGTTAATCGGTGGAATGCATTCAATCCAAGCTGTTTTCCTTCTTGGTGATGCACTTTTGAACTGCTTAGTAAGTTTGGTTTCTTTTCAAGTTCCTCTTGATTTTCATTTAGAACATTTGTGAAGTTAAACAATATTCTTTCAGCGTTTCCCCATGTTTCGGATTGCATATTTCTTTTTAGTGACGTGTATGTTCGTCACTCTCCAATGGATCATCCATGCTTGTGTTTCGCTTTGGTAAAGTCATTAACCCAATCCTTACTTCCTTTTTTATTTTTCGTCTTCTTATCTATGCTTCTAGTAAACATCATTGTGGTAAATGATCAAGGTACCTTCTGTTTCAGGTGGCCATATCCTTTTCTCGACTTGTCATCCCCTTATGCTCCTTTGTGGTAAGCTATTGTTCGTGTTCTTTCTTCTAGCTTTTGACCCATAATTCTTTTGCTTGATCACGACGACTTTAAGAGCCCTAGTGTGTAAAACACTTTGGTAACACCTTCACATAGGTTCCTAAGAATATCATCTGGTAGCCTTGGTTCCTAACACCTTCATATTCTGCAAATGATTGTGGAAATAGAAGATGAGATGAATCCTAATTTCATGCATCTTCCACATCATGTGGATTGACCCATCTTCTCACTTGTCATTTTTGGCCTTACAGGTACTTTGGAATTGGCTTGATGCATGTTCCATTGTATGGCATTTTCGCCTTAATTGTTAGGCTGAAGCAGTTCGTGTTGTCAAGATATTTCCCGGAGTCTTACCAGAGTTTCAGATGACGTTACGCAAGCCATTTCCAGTCTGTCACCTTATCCACGTCAAGTTCCTGAAAGATTACTGACCAGCTCCCTCATATTTTGTAAGTCAGTAGATATTGTAACTATTTTTGAAAAAGGTGTAGCTGTAGAACAGAAATCAGTATCACATTCAGTATCTTTGGCAAATCAATAATATACCTGTTAATTACACATTGATTACATTTAAGTATATATAACTCGATAACATATTCGATTTGTTCAATAAGTATATTAGTTAAATTATCTTAAATGCTGTAAGGAAAATGCACAAGGATTCAAAAATCCCATTAAGAAACAGGTTAGTTCAATTTGGCTTTCCAGATCTGTATACAAATTTGATGCACATATCATGATTACTTCGTGAAAGTTGAAACCAATAATACTTCATTTCTCATGCCTATCTAGATAAACTTCCTGGGCGCTAGACATCTAATAGCTCTAGAAATGTACATATATATAGCAGAGTTACATAAGCAGTTCTTGAAACCTAGTACACTGATTTCCCATGCTCATCTTGATCAACTTACTAGGCATCTAATTAATCAACTTCTGAATCCTATATATGGAGAGACATACCAAGCTGGAAAGAGGGTACTCTTGCGGCTTCACTTGCTGGTTTCCTCCCCCGAACATGGAAACTAAACAAATATCCAGCTAGGGCTTTACGTGCTCCCTAATAAATCGCTCTAACTCATATATCTCACCATTCAAGCCAGAAGCGTCTGCAATCGTTACTTGGTTATGGCACTGAGAGAATGTAAAAGCTTCTCCAGCTATCCCTAGTGTAGGATCATTTGCAATATCAGCCGCTGATACTGCACTCTTTGATGCCCGCAATTTGTCACTGAAAATTAAAGTTACAACAGAAAAATTACAAAACATTGAAATTTATGACTTTTATGTCATACAAGTATCAGTAATAATACTGCATGATATTACAGAGCATTATCTGAAGGGAAAGACAATGGTTAAGAAATTATTTTGTTTTCTTCGTTAACTGTTCAGTGATCCACAGGAGAAAATTGTCATGATAGTTAACTGCAATTTGCATCTTTTCAGTAAAATACCGTTTGGACAAGTTGTCCATCCTTCTCTAAGAGAATACCATAATCAAGTGGGTTTAAGTTTAACTGGATGTTAGAAACTATCAACCTCTGAAGAAGAATACCATAAATAGTAGTTATGTAATATCAATTATCCAGAGCAGAAAAAAATATCAGGCCATACATTTCTTTCTCCATTTGTTTCCATATGAAGTCTTTGCTATGCGCAGTTACTTTGTCAGTCTTGTTGCACAAAATGAGAACAGGAATTTTCTGCTTGACAATACTTGCCGCAGTTAAGATGTCATACAGGCACCTTTGCATATGAAGCATCGAATGTTAGACTCCTTGTAGGCAGAAATAATTATGTATGTCAGCTTGTGTGTGCTTAAATCCAAAAAACATAAACTGAGGCTTGTAATTACTTACTCTGAAACTGCATTACGCTTTGGAAAGAATTCCGAAGCATCCACCACAAAAACTATGCCAGCTGCTCGAGGTAACAGCTCATGTAGTTTGGATTGAAGACGAGAATTCCCAGGAAAATCGACAAGATGGACAGGGTTGATTTTGTGCTTCTGTTCAGACATTCAGAGGGAAAAACATAGATTCAGTTTTAAACTGACTAATTAAAATTGTAAGCAAATGAAAATTATACAAGAATATCACTATGGGTTACAAAGATTAAGATGTCATTTTAGAAGAAAGAAAACACACAACTTTTGGAAAACAATGAAATGTATCTGAGAACACCAATGAAAAGCATATAACCTCAGTTGTTTCAGAATGCAGTACAAAACTGCCCTCATCTGGCTCCACTGATGTAACAGTACGCTGACGGGAATAGCCATCACGTAGCTGGCACAGGCACCAAATAATGTCATTAAATCGATACCCAGAACTCCAGAAGCATAAAGTAGATGGGCCATTACGACGAACATAGTGAGTACTCATACTGGTAACATGGCTATGCAGGAAAATATCTTACAAAAATAGGCAGACAAATAAATAGGCATTCATAATTAGTGTGAAGTATCTAATATGAGATGTCTCCCATTTAAGTTCTTTAAAAAGTATATGCTCTGGGCTCTATGGTTATCAAATTTCATTATAAGATAAATAGTTTAGACAATAGGTCATTTGGGTAAATCTGTTTCTGAATCTACAAATGTTAGTTCGGTAGATCTTGGTATGAGCTCAAACTTAGAAATAAAAATATGTCAATGTATAATAAAAATAACAAGATTCTGAACAAAAAAAAAACAATAAAGCTTGCCTGATGGAAAATGACGGTTTTTCCACTCCCACTAAGCCCAGTAAGTAAAATAGTATTAGATTTTGAACGCTTAGTAAAACGAACTGCAAAGCAACACCAAAAGGATTAGTAGATAGAAAATGAACTTCCATGCTTCAATATTATCTAACTAACGTGAGGAGTTAGCTGTGAATTACTAGGTAACTAAAACAAATTATAAGCTCTATGCAGGAAGAAAAGGAAAAAAGAAATAAGCAGTACTTATGTTGGTTTTTCCCTGAAATCAACTATATTCTCGCAATGTGGAAAATAAACTATCGATGCAGTTTCTTCTCTAACCTCGGAATTGCATCAACCATTACCAGGATCGATACACCAGTTTCTCCAACATGTTTATCAGCTTTCATACATTTAAAATTCAAATATAAACATGTTGCTTCTTATGTTCGGATGAACCAATCCAAGCAGAACTAAACTACTATCAAACAAGCATGCGAATCAAAGCCCAAGCTTCAGAGGTAATTGAAAAGCTGAGTATCAACACTCGGCTAAGCTAAGCTCAAGACAAGCTAGATGGTCTAATACGACCAAACATGGCTTCACAGTCACTTAGCTAGTTCATACCAAACTGCTTGCCACTCTAGGAACTGAAAACCTATATATCTTGTGATGAGGGATTCATTTCCTGTTCGGCATAATTATTATAATGGAGCATTGGACTACAAACTCAACCATCTAAAATTAGTTTGCGTAAACCACTGACAATCGCTAACAAGCCACCAAAAATTCAAACTTTTCAAAAAATTGGGCAAATTGATCGGACCCTTCAGTTAGAAGCAATCACAATACCCAATTACACAATAAACAATACTGTAGCAACTACCGAGAATACAATAATGCTTAAATTGTTGGGGAAAAACAAAAACGATAACACAAACGTATGAAATGTGTGACGTACGCAATAAGAGAACGATGGTGGTTAGGAAGAGAAGAGCAAGAGCAGCGTAGAGGTGAGGTGGAGGTATCTGGTTTGTGTAGTCAAGCGCTTGATGGGACCATCGGGTCCAGAGCTCCGCTTGAATCTTCACCTGCTCCGTCACGTCCATCGGAGAGGTAGTGCGACCTGAATCGCTGTAGAGAAAGAGTGATGCTCTGATCAATGCTGCGAAAATGAAAATTTTGAGTTTGGTTTCAAAACGAAAGGGAATTAGGGCTATTATTATTAGCTGAAATTGGGGATGTTGTAGAGAAGTGGAGCACTCAGCACTGTGAAAGTTCGTAGCTTTCGGTTCTGGTGAACTGTAAGCCCTAGCAACAATTGGCGGGACATAACAAATGAGACAAATCAACAGGCCTTGAAAGACCGATTCAACCTATTGACCTGACATAGAACCAAATAATCTCATAAGACGATGAGCCATATGATTAGTTGCATGTTACTTTTTGCCACGTCGGCGCACCAATTACTCAAAACAAATTGTCTGTGTTGCATTGAAAACGCTGCATTTTTTTTGTACAAGTGGTATATTTTGATTCGGTTAGCTAATTAGTAAAAAAAATTATGTGTCATGTCTCATTTATTAACACAACATTTTTTACAAATGACTTTATACGATTTTTGAGACATGTAGTTTTACTCTTAAAAAATGTAGTATTTTTTGTTTAATAACAAAAAAGTGAGGTAGATAAGTTTCCAAGTCAATGGAAACCACATTTGAACGGGAAAAACAAATCTAAATTAAAATGATTACCGTTTTCAACTTCAATAATTAATTTATAAGTGAAAATAATTAGGTAGATGAGCAACTTGTAAAAATCAATTAGTTGATAAACTGTTTACTGAGTGTGGCTCTTTTTGATGTTGGGTTTTGTCAACTCATTTTACATTGACTAAATGTAAAAGGATTGGGTGGTCAAATTTACCAATAAAATTTAGGCATAGCAATAAATTTTATTATATTCAACTTATGTTGTAGACATTAGACAAAGCCTAAGTACATTCTCATTATTATAGAGCCAAATTGTTGTCACAATCCAATTGGGAATTAAGCACAATTCACCCCTACCCTACCCAATGGTATAGCCATTGTCTATCAGATCTTAAAGGCCTAATTCTGTACCAAACTTAAAGGCTTAATTTTGAAGAAACACAACTATCAAATTAGTTCATACCAACTTCAAAACTTTATTTTGTTTACACAATAACTAACACAAAGTCAAGGACAAGCAAGAACTAGATATTGCTTTCAACATTTTGAATGAACTAATATTGACACTTATCTTTTTATGAACTAACTAGTCGACAAAAGATAAAAGGAAGTTATATCGACTTAAGATAAATTAGGTTGACCATAATAATTTTTAGCGTAACAATCAATATTGTTTAATCTGGTTTGGTTGATTCAAGTTTTCTCACTCGTACGTTTAAAACTCATTTTGAGTTGCATGAGTTCTCCGCCTTCTACATAAGTAAACATTAACAATTCCTACATGAGATTCTCATTTAAATCACGTTTTCTTTACCGAAAGTACTTTTCATTTAAATTATATTTTTTTAATTGGCAACTCCGTAGAGAAGTAGATAGTGTTACCAAACAAGCTCCAAATAGGTAGGTGTGCACAACATGTGTTCCCGCTAAATCTTATTTTATTTATTTATTTTCCAAATCTGAAACTGAAACCAACCAATGTTTTATAGTATTTTTTTTAACAAAAAATAAAATAAAAATTGAATCGATACCGAATCTGACTTCTATAAAACAAGGAACCTCGACTGATTCTCGCTCTCAGTTCAAAACATTCGTATAGGTCTTCACGCATCTCTCGCTTCTCTCTCAGTCAACGGTAATGTCTCATTTTCGCCTCTGATCGTCTTCTTCATCTACCTGAACATTTTCAGATCTTTAGCTTCTTGTTCGGATTCTCTGATTTTTTTATATGTCTGATATATAGTCTGTAGATCTGAGTCGAAACCTTGTGTGCTTGGTGAAAAGCAGGTGAATAAAAATGGCACGCAAGAAGATCAGAGAGTACGACTCCAAGAGGCTGTTGAAGG
>JAYMTF010004275.1:0-13499 GCA_036897485.1 Pelargonium nanum | reverse complement strand
CCATCTCGAGTATGTACTGTTTATTTATTTCTGTCTCAGGAATTTGAATAAAATCAGTACCTTTGCCGATAAAAAAAAAAAAGCACATCTAACTAACTTTTTTTCATCATAAAAAATCATAAATTCAAATGATCAGTTAACAACCTGCACATTACCTCACATTCCACATCAATACAATGCACCTAAGCATACATGCGTTCGCCCACTCTTATAATTTTCGAAGGGACGAAAAATATAGAACATTTGATGTTCAAAGATCGCATGTCAACGTGACAAGAGACCACCATTTTTTTACATACAAGCTTTATTAATCTAGTTCTTCAAAGAAAATGGAAATCCTTCATCATTGTGCAAAGGATGTTAGGACCCGTCCTAAAAAAAGATTAAGAAGTAAAAGAATTTGAGGTTAAGAGTCAATTCATTAAAGGAAGATAAATGGTAATCTAATTCCAAAATGAACATGGAAAGCTCCAAGAAAATAGTTTTATAGGTTTAGTGGGTACATCCAAAGCACCTGTAGGTGCTAGTAACCCATTGAGCTTAGCCAATCTCAAATTCTACCTTCCTAATTTTTTTTATAAGCAAGCGATACCTTTTATAAATGTACCCAAAAATCAAAATAAAAGTACAAAAACCCAAAAAGAAGGGCTAAAACAAAGCCGAAACCCGTAATTCCAAACAGGAAAAGAAGATCGAAACACCAATCAGAAAATGAAAACGAAATACAGAAAGAGGAATCCAAGCATGAAACTAGCGATAAACAAAAGCTTTTAATCCGCATAATCGTCTCCTCCACACTCAGATATTGTTGCTAGAAAACAAGGGCATTATGGGCAAACCAAATATGCCATAATTAAGTCAAGCAAAGAGCATCACAAACTTTATGACTAAGTTTACTGCCCGCTAAACAAGATGACTAGCTTGAAAGAAGAAAGAAGCAGTCGGCTGGCAATACAGTGCTCACACCCCACCAAGCCAACAACTCAAACCATATGGACCAAGAGCACCAAATCAAGAGATGAGAGCAAGACTCCATTGCATCATCACAAAGCTCACAAGTGCAATCCGAACCCGGTGGCATAATTCCACAATGAGAAAGAAACCCAAGGCAAGGGATACTATTTAAAGCCGCAAGCCAAGCAAAACATTGCATTTTCAGCAGAACAAAAGGTCTCCAAATAATTTTATGGCAAGCAAAACGAATGTGCGGATAAAGTGAGTAAAGGACGCGTAAGCTCTCTTTGTTGTGAACTTGTCGAACCTGGTATGTGCCCAAACCAATATGTCTGGGACTTAATTATGCTGATAGTGAGACAACGGAGACAGCTGATCGCAACTCAACTAACGAGTCGGCCTCCCACCCCCTGAGCTGCCGACAAAACAAAGAAGAAGCTCGATCCGAAGTCAAGGCTTCTACGAAGAAAGAGACAGACCTGGACTTGCGAATGCAAAGAGCAAAAAGTCGAGGGAACAGATGTTGCTAAGGTGAATCCGCTGCCCATAAGTCAGACCAAAATTTAAAAGACTTACCATTGTCGACCACCCACCTCATTTGTTATTCGCGGACGACTCAATGATTTTTTGTAAATCAAATATGCCGAAAATTACGCATTTAAAGGATGCTCTCTGTCAATATGAATGTGCATCGGGTCAAAAAGTGAACATTGATAAACCGTTTTCAATCTTTAGTCCCAATACAAAGACTAATACGAGAGGGTTGGTTTCAGCTTGTTTAAGTGTGAAGGAAGTGAATCATTTTGGTTCTTATTTAGGTATGCCGGTGGGTATTGGAAGGAGGAAATTTGGGTTATTTTTTAAGCTAATTGATGCTGCTCGAGTACGTGTAGGTTGCTGGAATAGGAAGTTTTTATCTTTTGCGCGGAAGGGTTTTTTACTCAAATCAGTGGCTCACGCTTTGCCGACGTATTTGATGAGTGTTTATTTGATTCGATGAGAGTTTTGGAGGATGTCGAAAAAGTATGGGTTGATTTCTGGTGGGGTTTGAAGCAAGGAGTTAGACGTGCAATTCATTGAAAAAATGGTCAAGGTTGTGTCATCCGAAGAAGGAAGGAGTTTGGGATTCCGACAAATGCGTGAATTTGATCTCGCGTTGTTGGGGAAGCAAGGTTGGAGGCTTCAAACAAACCCAAACTCGTTGTTAAGTCGAGTGTTTAAGGGAAGATATTTTCCAAATGAGTTGTTACTTGATGCGGAGATGGGCACGAATTCAAGCTATACTTGGAGACCATTTTATGTCAATATTTGAAATTTTAGGTACCTAATTGGGTTGAAACACGAAAGTTTAGATACAATTTTGGGTCCAAGAAAATCAGAGACCAAATTGAATCGAAACACTTCAAAGACTATTTTAAATTAAAAAAATTAAAGTACCAAATTGATTTGAAACACGAAAGTTAAAAGCAATCGTGGGTGCTTCTTACGCTTACAAAGCGCAACGCAGCATAGGCCTCTGCATTGTATTTAAGCTGACCGAGGGCGCCAAATTGAATTCATTTGTAAAAAGGCCAGCACTTGGTAACTCACTCAAGTTTCATTCACGCCATCTGGAATTGAAATGCGAACTCGGTTTCTCAGCACCGATTGCTTCGCCATCTCCACTTCCTCTCCAGCCGAAACCCTAACCTTCCTCAACTTCCCAGTCCCTCATCCCCCTCCCTCTCACTTCACATTCTCCCAACAAGACCTGCTCAGCTCCTTCTCCGCTCCAGACTTCACGTCTCATCTCAAAATCCACAGGTTTTCGGTCGAAAATGCTCTCTCCAAATTCTTCGCAGACGTTATTCCTCAGTCCATCGATGTCAAAATCGGAGGTCTCGCTGATGATCGGAGCCAGAATGAAGAAGGTTGTGGCGGCGTCAATGAGCGTGCAAAATTTAGCTCTGCACGTACGGTTGAAGCTCCATTTTCAGAGGTACAACACTGAATTATGCAGTATCCAGTAGTTAATTCTAATTTTCTACTTAGCGCGTTTAGGTTGAATATAATTTTAAACGGCATTAAAGACTGGATTTGCAAATTTTAGGTGTCTGGATATCTATGAATGCATCTTTCTATGTATATTGTACATTTTCCCTCTCGAATCCTGTAATTTCGGTTTGAAAGTGAGTTGAATTTGAAGTTGAACAAGATTTTGAAGTATTAATATTTTTTTTTGAAAATTGTGCATTATGCAATGTATGGAGGCTGAGGTGATGCTCTACTTTTGTTGTTAAGATTGAAATGAATTCAAATTCTTGGATGTGGTATGTGGTATGTGAATGTAATTTTGTGTTAGTTGTTTACATGTTTTTATTTTTATTTTTTTTATTTGTTAGTTATGTTGGTCAATTTGAATTTCATGATGGTCTCAGATTAGTTAGCAGTAGGTGTCCAGGGTGATGCTCTGTTTGGTTGTTCAGATAATGTATTGGAAATTTTTGGATTTAATTGGTGCTTTACAGGAAGCAGTATAGATTGAAAATGTTCACTGCAGTGAGCTTGACAGGACCATTAACCAACTACATACTAGTATCATTTGTTGATAGAATTATTGTTTTCATCTAACTGGGAGCAGGATTTTCAAGATCTGACTTTCGAAGAAAACTAATAATACAGTTTTATTTATTTTGATTGCTATCTTTGAAAAGCTTGGATGCCAGCCTTTTTACTTTGAGAAACACAACAAAATGGAAATTCTTCATGGGGGTTATGTAATCGACAGAACTGTAAAGTACAAAATACAACAAAAGTAGGAACCATGGGAAATGAAAATATAAATGGTCCAAATTGGCAGTAATTGCTTTTGCATGGAAGCAGTATCTATAACATTTCTTCTTTATATCTTATTTTATTGTAAGCAGGTCGAAACTAAGCCATTTTCCAGACAGAGCAGGGGTCGGCTACATGAACCCTTTAGAAAAACTCTTTGACATCTTCCATCATATTCTCCTCCTCTACTCCATCCATCTAATGTGTTTTCTTTTGTCAAGTGATGTATATCATATCTTTTCTTATCAATTTTTTCTATGTTAACGTCTACCTTCCCCAACCGGCCAACCCTACTTCTAACTAAATTCTCTCACTTTTCCTTCGTGGTCACTGACCTCCATTTGTTGCACATATGTAGCGGCCTTAGGTGAATTTCTCTCATCATACA
This sequence comes from Pelargonium nanum, assembly GCA_036897485.1. Classification (NCBI taxonomy): domain Eukaryota; kingdom Viridiplantae; phylum Streptophyta; class Magnoliopsida; order Geraniales; family Geraniaceae; genus Pelargonium; species Pelargonium nanum. The sequence continues at coordinate 9,343 of JAYMTF010004275.1, read as the reverse complement.
TTCAATTGAAGTGACCCCAACTCTTGCCCGAATCGATCCACTCCTGAGCTTATCCTTTCTATTGTTACCACAACCACCTACACATTCTCATCTTCACTAACTCTATCACGTGACTTTGGGAGTCTCATTTGAGCCCAACATTCAGTGCCATAAAACTTGGTTATATCCGTAACGAATAAAACTTTCACTTCAGCTATACGAGAATTCTTTTATCACAAAGGACTTTCAAAACCCTCCTCCATTCCAGCCAACCTATTCTAATCCAATTTCTAACATTTTCTTCAATCTCACCATCCTTTTAGATCCAAGGTACTTTAAACAATTAGTTCTAGTAATTTTTCTCTCTCTCTTTTAACACAAGTGAATCTACACTTACCCTCTATTCTTGCTACAAATACACTCAATATATATTCGACTTTGGTCTTACTTATTCTAAACCCCCTATATTCTAATACTTCTCTCCACCTATCTATACATAAAACTCCTAATATACTCTCATCAACTGAGACAGTATCATCTCCCAACATACAGCAAGGGACCTCATATTGAAGGGTCTTTTGAGCTCATCCGTTACCTAGGCAAAAAAGAGAAAGGCCTAGAGCTGATCCTCAATGAGCTCCTAACATGATAGGAAAATATCTGATGTAATTTATATGTATCCAAAAATAATTCCTATCGGATAGATGTTCCATTGATGATAAGGTGACACAAGCATATGATTATGCCTCTAATCTTTTCTATACTGGAATTGCTCATGGTTAGCTCAAAAGTTATCTTCCTAACCTTCCAAGTTTGTCCTGCAATGCAGCAAGAAACTGATGTTCCATGTGAGGAGAAGGAAGTGAAAAGCCAGATAGCATATGAACCTACAATTCAGGAGACTGATTTTCCAGAAGTATGGTGGTGCTTTCTTAAAGTGATTGTATATTCTTTCCATTTTCTTGCATCTGTTTGCTATATCTTAACAGTTTAATTTACATCATTACAGAAGGACAAGGAGACCGTGGTTGATGATAAAGATAGAAATTGGTTTAAACTATTCCAATTCGAAACACCAGAACTGGATGCATTTTTGGTATGATTGTCTACTATACATGTTAATCTATGCGTATACGTGAATTGGTACTACTTTAATTTAGAAGGACTTCTGCTTATTATGTATTATCTCTTGTTTATTTATTTTATCAGGAAAATGGTTGCTTTCTTGAGAAAGAGGGGATGCAAATTCTATCTAAAGTTCCAGAGATTGAAAAAGATCAAGTAAATATTTGAATCACAATCACTTAGTAACTTGTCTCCATAAAATGTTATATATTAGATTCATCTTCTCTTTTCTTTAGCATTAACTTTCCATGTTTCACATGTTTGATGCTTAACAAGTTACCCTGAGATTTTTCCGATCTTGAGTGATTCAAATTTTACTTTATTTCATATACATTTCTTATTTGTGCAACTTTTATGACTTCTTGAACAAAATTTGAATCTAGGTAGGGTGGTTCTTGAAATTTCTGAATATCCACATTTTAAAAGGGCAGGGGAAGATTTTAGTGTGCATAAAATGGAAAAACATACGAGGTTTCACTGAAAGTATTCTGAACTCCTATCTACTTGCGCTCATGGTTGTTGAATCGAGGTTCATACTGTGAATCAAAGATATTTTGTGACTCGTGAATAGTATGATTCATGATTTTTATAAAGGAGTTATATATAATTAGGAAGATATTTGTAATAGTTCTGCATTAAATATAACAATAACTTTGTGAATGTAATGCACATAGCTAGTACCATTGTGAAAATTTTGAAAAACAAGAAGCTTAGACGACAATAGCACTGGAGAAAAGTTGTTGCTAACCTTTTGTGATTGTATTAAGTATCTTAGAGAGTTTTAAAACACCTAGACTTCTAGAGTCTAATAGAAAAAAACTCTTAAACAATAAGGAAATAACGAACTGAAATAACTTAAGCCGTCATGAGTCACTACATATTACATCTTGGCAACAAGATCCATAAAAAAACCCATCTTTAACTGCAAAGGACGGGTCTGATGGTTCAAATCGCTTGAATCGTGATTCAGTGCATGGTGCTGTTCAATTAGCGGTTCATCCTTTGATTCAAACTGTTCGATGACTGAACTGAATTGAACCAAGCTTCGAACTGTGATGTTTGCACAGTTCCAACAACTATACTTGCGCTTTCCGTGGTTTCTCTTGGTGGAATAACTCTTAGCATTCACATGTTATTATCACTGCTGCTTGTAAACATGAAACTTAGTTCTGTAGTAGTGAATGGTTCTAATTTTTACTGTGGAATAAGCACTGTAAATTATGTTGGGAAGGGAAGTGAATCTGATTTGTTCATGACTATATATTCGACAACAAGAGTTCATTTCTTTAATGTATTATTAAATACAAGACTGGATGTTTTCCAGGAGGAACAATGTAACAAACCCATAGACAGAAAGAAAATTATAAAAAATAATAAAATTTTTTTAACAGTGAATCAGTGGTAGTAATGTAAATGGGCTGAAAAAGAACTTCCAAAAAATTGGCCATGAATCAAAAGGTTAAATAGTCAAATAAATAAGAGAAGAAGTTTAATTGCCAGTGTCTAAGCAGGGTGAAAACCTAGTTTACTCTGAATATGCTTGCAGCAACCTCAAGTATCTCAGGAAATGTCATGGATAGAGTTGCACTATGTATGTGCGCAATATACAAAACAGCTGTTCTGTTCACAATCTTTTCACTTAATTAAACTTTAAATCTTCCTCATGTGCACTCTAATGGAGGCAAAGCAATTTATTGAGTGCCTGTTTCATTTATTTGTATTTTACCTTCATTTTTCTCTCCATGAATACTTTTTTATTTTTGCCACTTGTTAACATTGATCATTACTTATATCTGTACTCTATCTAATCTCTTTAAGTTCCAGTACAAACTGAAACTCAATAGACATATAGTGAACATTTGACTGTACTCTATATTAATTCTAGCATACAGGGGTTGGAGTCATATATTGTATCTTGTGGTGGTCCTTGTGGAGGTTGGAGCCTCTTCGGGCCATTTTCAATCTGAAATGGGGTGATTGAGCTAATTTTTTTGACATGGTGTGAGACAATCCATCAGATAGATAAATTTAGGGAATTTTATAGTTAATTTTTAATAAAGGAAGCAAGAGGCTAGATGCCTACTTTGATTTCCTAAGTTCACGCAATTCCAATATTTACTTAACTGTGGTTTGATTTTGATTGCTTCCTATCACCTTGTATTGAGTTTAATAGAGTTCAAAGGTCTTCCACTGCTAAACTAATCTTTTTTTTTTTATGATTTCCACAATGTAAATATAACATGGCTTTGTCACTATCTCGGGTCTTTCTTGCAGGATACTCTGAAGCCAGAGCTTACATTACAGTATCATCACGAGCTTGAAGATTCAGTTTATTTGGTAGAAAATATTAGTCTGGACTACCACATGGACCATAATCCTTATTCACTTGAAGATGAGGGTTTTGTTCAGAGATTTCCTCTCTTAGAAGTGGATGAGACAAGTCTGGGAATTTTGACTCAACTATGTATGGAGGATGAATTTCTTTTGCTCCTTGAGAACATTGGATCGCAACCTTGGACTGAAAACAATAACCTAACTATCAACAGCAAGGAGCTGTTAGGTTCAGTGGAGAATAATATGTCACAGTTTCTTTCAGATCATTGTCTAATGAAGCAGTGCCTTGAATTTGAACTGGCATCCCCAGACATGCACCTAGAAACTGATTTTGTAAGAATAGAGGAAACATCACATACTAAAGGAAATTCCTCATTTTCTCAAGGGCCATCAGATGGCAGTTGTTTTCTGTCAGCGAGCCCGATTATATTTGAGGAGTATGTTATTGTTGACATACACTTGTCTCAACCTCCTGAAGTTTTTCTTAACTTACAAACAGCACATGTACCTGAAACGTGTAACCGGATGTTCGGGAAAGAGACGAGTTTCAAAAGTTTCAATGAGCTGGTTGTTGTTCACGAGCTAGCCCTTGTAGATGAAACATTCATATCATTGCCTGTTCCTGTTCTATCCGATCATGAAAAGGTGAGGTCATTGCATGTCATTGCTGAGGAAATATTAGCTGATCTAAAACCATTGCTCCTATCTTCGTCTGATGGGATATACTTGGATTGGCAACTTTTGGAGGAAGACAAATTCAAGTTTAGAGATTATTCCTCCCGTCAGGATATAATGGAGGTAGATTATGAGAGCATTGACTTTGATTTGAGAGTTTCTGATGATGGGCTGTTCTTTGATTTGTTATTGTCTAATGACACCTTAAGTGCACAAAACACAGAAGAATGTAAGGAATCACTGAACATGCTTTGTGGTGGGAGTTCTTTGGTTCATAGGCGTCCTAATGAAGTTCCTTCAAAGTTGTTGGCAGATGGGTGTGCAAAACCAGAAAATGGGCAACAATTATCTGAAGAAGTATCTGACAGGGCTTCATTATTATTCAAATCTATGTCAGAGTTCAATGACCTTGATTTCTTCTTGAACCGCCAGAATGCCACTGATGCAGTAAATAGTGAACGTGTAGTTAAGCCATTTTTCACTAATGCTACATCCTCCAAAGTTTTGACTAGTGACTCAAAGGCAGCATGTGCAGATGAAGTAGAAGCTTGCTGTATACATCCACAAGTTCCTGAAGTATCATTTGATTTGGAATTTGATCTTCAGAACATGGCATCTTTCTCTGGCGTTATCATTATCTTGAACACTCAAAATTTCGATAAGGAAATGATAGTATCCAGGAGAAGTACATACCAAAGAGTTCTTGCTTTGGAGAAAGAAGGAGCTCAAGTTTTGGAACGTGATTCAGATCTTCCTGTAGATATCATACTCAGTTCCGCAATTTGCTTGGCATGGTATGATTGCAGCAATATTGGAAAGAAAGCAACTACTCAAGATGAGGCTTCTTCGGATTTACCTTCATACATTGAGAATATTGCTATTAATGTTTTGACTTCGCTGAGTTTCGCTTTTAGCAGCTGCATTCTGGTAAGCATCCACAACCTATTTTGCGTTTGTTTGTGAAGCATCTTTCATGGAAACAGTTGTACAATTTGGACTGGAGAGAAAATATTTCTATTCATTTGTTGATACACTGAAGTAGGGTTAATCTTGCAACTACTGAAGCATTGATATAGCTTCTCCTTTAGGTCCCATGCCAATGCGTTCTTTGGTTTTTTCTCCATTTTGTATCAAATTGATATGACTTGTTTGAATGATAACAAAATATAAATTTTCAAGTCATGATTGCTACAATAATTCTTGTCGTTACTTATGTTCTTTTGGTTGATCTTCTGAACTTATGGTTAGGAACTCAAACAATTTATATGCCGTTTAATTCTTTTCAGGTATTTGAAGGAGATGCTAGCTTCCTCACTACCGTCATGGAATCATCATATGGACTTTACGCTGCAGCATCTACTTTGGGGCTCAAATTACAGCTTTTCTGCTCCTATTCACCTGACATGACTGATGAAATTATAATGAGCTCAATTTGTTATTCTGCCAAGTTCACCAGGGGCCTATATCCTAAGATGCCAGAATCGGAAAATCTTGCAGAATCGTTCCTTACAAAGTTCCCTTCAGTAAATCCGCTGACAGCACATGCAATTTTATCTTCTGGAGGCACAATCATTGATTTTCTTGGATGGTCACATGAGCGCAGGATTTGTGCAATCCAAAATTATCATGTTCCTGAAGAAAGTGTGACATTATTAAGTGCTTTGTGTGTATATGGGGAGCGGGAGGATTCTAAATCTATATTGACAGACAGCTCACTTTCAATGTCTTCAGGTCCTGACTCAGACAATTGTCATCATAAAGTAGATAATGAGAGGAAAATACAGAAACTTGCCAGGAGCTCTCACGACATCAATATATCTGTGGATGACTTACTGCATTTTGACCCAGTAAACCAATTTAAGCCTTCGCAAGTGTCCAAGCAGTCTGCTTCTTGGATGTTAAAAGGTCCTCAGATATTTGATGAGGTGGAGAGGCCTAGTTTATCTTTACGTGATTTCTCTGGTACAAAACAGGGCTCTGATACGATAAATAGTTCTAAAGTCCCCAAGACACTCAATTCTCAGATGTTAGATGGGTCCCAAGAATGTTGGGAATTAGACAAGGCTATGATGAACAGTTTGGGATGTTGCAAAGTCAATAAGTCAGATAATCAGATTGATGATTTAGTTGGTGAAGTCATTGACCTCACTGGTAGTCCTTTATCAGGTGAAGACTTCTCTTCTATTGTCAACTCCATGAATTTTTCACTTCCAGAGTCTGAGATAGAGAGGGACTCAACAAGAAAGCCCAAAATCGTGAGAAGATTGTCATTTGGTCAAGACAGTCATCCCACTTTCCCAATGGCTGCCGATATCAACTTTGATTCAGAATCTTTGAGTTACATAGAAAAACAAAGTTCAGACCGAAGATCTGATGGATATGCAGATGCAGATTTATACAGAGACAAGTTGCCTTTAAAACACCATGAAAAGGTATTTGAAGAGGGCATAGCACAAAGGCCTATTGTCAACTCCATGAATTTTTCACTTCCAGAGTCTGAGATAGAGAAGGACTCAACGAGAAAGGCCAAAATCGTGAGAAGTTTGTCATTTGGTCAAGACAGTCATCCCACTTTCCCAATGGCTGCAGATATCAACTTTGATTCAGAATCTTGGAGTTACACAGAAAAACAAAATTCAGACCGAAGATCTGATGGATATGCAGATCCAGATTTATACAGAGACAAGTTGCCGTTAAAACACCATGAAAAGGTATTTGAAGAGGGCATAGCACAAAGGTCTACTGGAAATTTCCAAGGGATTTCATTTCAAGAGGAGGCATTGCATTATGGCGGAACACCACTTTCAAATGCCATCCATTCCAGCCACTTGCCACAAGGGTCACCGTGGACCATAGAGTTTCTTAACAGAATAAGAGAGAAGAGCAGATTGCGTCAGCAGTCCCTTCCATGTGACACATTTTCCCCTTGTTTTGATAATTCCCGGAGCATATCAAAAGTTACAAAAAGAAAAAGTCCATCAATTCTTGACTTTTACAAGTATCAAGGGGGCAGGACCACTAAGAAAACAGTTGCTCCAAAGAGACAGAAGCATGATATAGTATCCTCAAGCTCATCGAGGAAGGAGAAAACTTCCACATCTCTTTTTTCATCAAAGACTCCTGTTGAAAAGAGAGCAAGACAGGTGTGTAGTCACTCTCTCTGATAACAAGGATGATTTTACGTGTGTTCCATTGAAATTTACACTTAATATACTGCAGACTTTATCTTTTGCTTCGGATGTAAGTGGAAGCCAAACCAAACTGGTATGGAGTGATGGGAAAGCTCATGCTCTAAACAGAAAGTTACAGAATCATGTATGAGGTGGCTTCAATATCAGTTTAACTTGTAAGGTTGTAGGATGATTTTTTATAAAGTTACTCGCCTCTTGTTTTGGATTCATTATAATGGCATTCAACTGATTACTCCAAAACCTTTACCTTGTAGTGTATGGCCCTCTCTAGATATTAATATTGGTCTATCAATATCTGAATGTCATACTGATTCTTTTCAGTTCAGCCACCCCCTGGACGCAATAAGTAGCATCAACCTGTCACATTCGATGCAATATCTTTGAAGCATAAATTTGGTTGCGTCTTCTTGGTAAGCTCCAAAAACCTACTCTATCTTTTAGACATGTTACAAGCATTCTACTGACCAAAAAAGATTGAACCATCATGGTTGAGAGGCTCTGTTTATCCTTTAGTTGAGTCATATGCTGATGCATCTCTCTCCCCCCAAGTGGTATGTGTGCTAAGAGTATTCAAATTCTTCACAACATTGTCCAAAGCTGACATTTTTCTTATGGTTGAGAGGCTCTGTATATCTTTTGGTTGAGCAGTAGCTGATGCACCTCTCTCTCTCTCTCCTTGTGGTATGTGTGCATGCATGTTTGAACTTTATATTGATTTCTAAAATTTATTAAGGTTGCGTTTGGGAACTTGAATTTGATTTGAAATTCATCATTTGAAATTTGGGATTTGAAATGTTGTATTTAAATACAAATATAATGTTTGGAAAACCATAAAATCTCAAATGACAAGTTAAGAGTTGTCATTTGAAATCCCATGTTTTAAGCATGTTTTCAACCCATTTGAAGTTCTGGATTTGAACCAAATTCATTGTTTGTATACTCCATGAATTTAGATTTGGATCTAATTTGGTTAGAATTCTTTTCATTACACTAAGCTTCAATTATAAATAAAATTGCTTTATATATTTTTGGTATCCTTAAGTAGGAGATTTCTATACTATATTGCAAGATTTGGATGTGTTTGATCCGCAAAAAGCCAAGAAAATAGCCACAAAGGATCAGATCCATTCCATTAATTATAATTAGGTTTATTGTCTATTTAATGCTATTTAAAATGATGGATTAAAAATGTAGTCTTTTACGTCAGTTTAGTGAGAATTTCAAATGAAATCCAAGAACCCAAATGGAGTATAAGAGTACTCAAATTCTTCATAATATTGTCCAAAAGCTGACATTTTTCTTTCAAATTGTAAGTAAAACTTATTACTTATTAGGTGCACTAGTATATATATGTGTTAATGTATCACACATCGAAAGAATGTGAAGTCGCCACTTGATATACTAGTTGGGTCATCCACCTATCAGCTTAAGATTTTGGGTTGGAGTTACGTTTAACATAGTATCATAACTGGTTTGGTTTGGACCTATTAATCCGTCTTTGTTGTCTCCCTCTTTGGTCCACGTGCATGATCCGTTGTGTTATCCGAAAGAATGTGAAATAAGTCGCCACTTGATATACTAGTTGGGCCCTCTACTCAACATCTTTTGTTTAACAATATGGCAAGTAGTTGAATCTGTATATATTGCATCAAAATGTTTATTTATCCTCAAAAAAATCCTGATGTATTACAATCTTTTGACTGAAAAGAATATATTTAATAGAATGAATACATTACATGGTTGAACATGTCAGTTCCCACTAGAAATGATCAACAACTAACACGGGAAAGAATGCCAATAAATGTACATGGTATTGTTTTCTTGACCAAACTTGGACGTAGTAGTCATACTTAGAATTGCTGCTGCTCAAGAGTCGCATGCCCAGTTACGGTTCGGAGAAAGCTAGTTCTTCTTGCCATTCTTTAGGTTACGCACTGTCATTACTAATTGTTGTCTTTCACCTTCAACCTCTGCAAATTTGAGACTGATCTCAGTGTATCTCTCTTGCATATCTTTTAGCTCGCTTTCCATTGATTTGT
>JAYMTF010004274.1:0-13499 GCA_036897485.1 Pelargonium nanum | reverse complement strand
GCTACCCCCTGTTGTGTAGATCATTTAATTAAAAAAAAAAAAAAAAAAAATAGCTTGTGTTAGATGGTGTAGATTATTTTCATTGTTAACAAATAAATGTTAGTTTTTCCCCTTCAATTATATGATGTAACTCTCTCTCTCTCTCTCTCTCCACACACACACACACAGATCAGTAGATTTTATTAATCAAATTATCTTATTGCAGATAACCATAATGCTCTGACAGTTGCAAGCTTATGGGGTCCCGTAATCTGTGTAAGTTCAAATGTTTATTATTATACTGTTGCTTGTCGTGTGTGTTTATGTTTGCATATCATGCACATGTATATCTATTGCCCACATGTAATCGCCTATATAATTTTCCTTCATTTAGTACAGATGTTTTATAAATCCTGTTATGTTATATTTGAATTTTAGACTGGTGACCTGTTATGTTTGAGATAAGCTTTTCATTTTGTTTTGGCTCAATTCTAATGGAATCATTTTGTTGCAATTTGACTCCCTAACTCTTCAAATATTTAGAGCCTTTTACGGCAGATCTGAATTGTTTGGTTATACACATGTATGGCCTTTTTGCTGCTGATGGTCGAACAAGTGAATGCTGTTAGTTAGCTTTGTTGGAGAGGGAAGACTCTGAAGTATAATGAATGCTTTTTCTCAGTGCTAGCTTCATGCATTGTCACTGTCACGTAAAGTGGGAGTTTATGTTTTCTTTCTCATTATTGTTTTTTAAGATGTTTATATTCACTGCTTATCTCTGATTAATTAGAATAGTTTATGCTCAACTATTTCTTCTGTATTCTTAAAGTGTATACTACTTATTGGTTGCTGAGATTTTGTTTATTTCTAGGTTTTGTAAAATGTATACCACTAGTCAATCACTGTTATACTGGTTATTTTTAAGTAACTCTGTGTGTATTGATGTAAGAATTCAAATATATCATATAATACAAAATATTCCTGTTCCTGTCTAAATAAGTCGAGTTGACTCACATGATCTTGCTTTTGGTGCTATTCGATTGAGTAAGATTTTTTCTAATTGATCTTAATTATTGATTTTATGGATCGTGCTTTATTTTTCTTCTCCCTTTTATGTGCTTCCACCTATTTCTACAGATCTATCTCTTAGATATCCAAGTGTTTTACACCCTCATTTCTGCTGTTTGGGGATTCTTGCTTGGGGCAAGAGATCGTCTTGGGGAAGTAAGTAATTTGCAATAGATATTGTGAAGTTATCTTACACTGAACCTGGTAGTCTGTTTTGTGCAAAAATGCATTTGACTATCATTTCTCATTCTGGGATGTTTACTTGAACATTCCATTCTTTTAATTGCCTTTGTTAGTGGTGTGTCTTCGAAAGTTAACTTGCCTATTTTATTATTCAGATAAGATCGTTGGAAGCCGTGCACAAGCTGTTTGAATATTTTCCTGGTGCTTTTATGGATACTTTGCATGTTCCTCTATCCAGCAGGTTCAGTTTATGATTTCGTCATAGCAGCTCCCCCCCCCCCAATTTAAATTAAATATTCATTAATGTTATGATCTCACTTATATAATTCGATTACAATTTCTTCCCTGCAGGAGTTCCCACCATTCCAGCCAGGTCAGTTGTTTGAAATACTTAGTTGTATCCATTAATATCCCGGGACAAAAAGTAATTTATCATAGGTGTATGTTCTAAAATGGTTCGTTTAGTACCCATTTTTGTTTTAAAATGCTCTCTTTAGTGTCCATTTTGTTCCAAAACAGTGAACATGCCATGCATGTGTAATTGAGGACCAATTCGGCACAAAATGGGTACTAAATTGGAACAAAAATCAATATAGGGATCATTTTTTGACATGAAACTCCAAATAATCAACATGGTACAGTATGCTAATATCGTTATTAGGCTTTTTGTTCATATCACCATTAAATCTACCTGCCTTATTTTATTGTCAGATATAGTTTGTTTTTTTCATATTACCATTAAATCTACCTGCCGTATTTTATTGTCAGATATAGTTTCTTCTTGACCATGTTTGAGAATCTCATTCTTAGTGAAGTTATTTATTTGAAGGATTTGGAGAAGAACAAGGTTGATGCTGCACTATTTTCTCCCTTCTGGAATGAAATTATCAGAAACCTAAGGGAAGAAGATTATATCACTAATTTGTGAGTATTTGGAATATTCTTGTCCTCCCGTTGCTATGTTTTAAGGCAATCATTTATTTTGATTCTTATTAGAAGTACTTGAAACTGTTGCATATGGTGCATACTTACTGCTACAAATAATATGGCTCCTCTTGTCCCAGGGAAATGGAATTGCTTCAAATGCCTAAAAATTCTGGGAATCTTCCCCTGATTCAATGGCCGCTTTTCCTTCTTGCCAGCAAGGTACTAAGTTCCCTTAATCAACTTGGATTATCATCTGAGTTCGTTACAACAAGGGCACATAGGGGAAACTTAAATAAAAATCATTAATGTTTGCAAATGTCAAATAGTACAGTTATTGTGAGAAGTCAGGGAGGGAGTATGATTATAGTTTTTAATGTCTACTGATTTGATTATTTTAACTATGTAGGTTTTTCTTGCTAAAGATATTGCTGTAGAGAATAAAGATTCACAAGAGGAGCTATGGGAAAGGATTACAAGAGATGACTATATGAAGTTTGCAGTTGAGGAGTGCTACCACACCATCAAACTTATTCTCACTGAATTACTAGATGATGAGGGAAGGATGTGGTTAGTATATACAATAAGTTAAGAAGTTCTTTGAACTTTCTTATCTAGGTTTGCTTGTGATCTGAGCAACGTTGGACAGTAGGTATGAGAAGTTAACACTATCTTATTGTTATTCTATGATGTTAGGGTGGAACGGGTCTATGAAGATATTGAAGAAAGTATAAAGAACCGGCGTATCCAAGTTGATTTTCGGCTAGATAAGCTTCCACTTGTGATATCAAGATTAACTGCACTAATGGGAATTCTGGTTTGTGTTGGTTATTTTTTCTCTTGGCGTATTTTGTGAAATATGTGATGCATACCGTTTTTTGGCTAGCTGCTGTATGTCATTTACTTCTTATTTTCCTTCCTTTGGGTGGTTGTCGCCTTCTTTGCCTCTTGAGTCTTGTCTCTAGGCTTTGTTTCCTGAACCACACTTTGTTTAAGTCTACTATTGCTTTTGTAAAATGTTTGAAATTGGTAAAGCATAATCTAAGTTTTCAACTTGATTTCCTGATGCCCTAGTTATTTTGCATGTTATGTTATTGAATTAGCTTACTACTTTTAATGCCACTAGTGGAGGACTTTGACAACCGCTATAATGCTCCTTAACGACATAGGGTTGTTTGTTTATTGCAACTTTTATGCTTTTTATGAATATCTGAATGCATTAACTGTATTGTCTAATACATTGTCAATCTACATTCTGTTATAGGAACTGTAGTGTGCATCTCTGATTTAAGATGAGTTTTCCTTCTTTGTTCCACAATCTAATTTTGTGTTATGTTTTTCTTTTTGTTGCTTGCATGCACATTAGATTTTTTATATATATAAATACTTAATTAAGGATAAGTAATTCATACCCGAGATGCATACAATTCACACTTTTGTATATAGTACACTTGATTTGAACATCTTTCCATTCTACTACAATTAATCAGTGTTTTGATCTTTCATATGGTTTATTTCATTTGGAGAAAGGATTTGATGATCCTGGTGACTTTTTTTGCTGTTGAAATTTTATGTACCTGCTGTGCAGAAAGAGGCTGAAAAACCAGAGCTAGAGAAAGGTGCTGTAAAGGCCGTTCAGGATCTATATGATGTTATACGCCATGATGTTCTTTCCTATAATATGAGGTTTGTTAAAGTAAACAGTCTGTTCTTATGCCTAAAGTCTATTAATTTTGTAAATATATCTTAGTATATCACTTTGCGATTTTATTTAGAGAACACTACGAGACTTGGAACATGTTGTCAAAAGCGAGGACAGAAGGTCGCCTGTTTTCAAAGTTGAAGTGGCCCAAAGATGCTGAGTCGGTATGTTCAAGCATCTCTGTGTGTGTGTGTGAACTTCTTTGATGAGGCTAATTACTTTTTGATGATCTGCAGAGAGCACTAGTCAAAAGATTGTATTCACTATTAACTATTAAGGATTCAGCTTCAAATGTACCCAAAAATCTTGAGGCCAGACGTCGGCTAGAATTTTTTACTAATTCTTTGTTCATGGAGATGCCTGTAGCGAAGCCAGTCCGTGAGATGTTGTCCTTCTGGTATCAGCTTCCTCTTCATGCTTGTTTTCTGCTTTCTACATTTCCTTAGCAAAAATTCCTATATCTGATTAGAGTGTTCTCATTGCTTCCTCTGTAAATGCAGTGTTTTCACTCCATATTATTCTGAGGTCGTGCTTTACAGTATGGCTGAACTCTTGAAGAAAAATGAGGATGGAATATCAGTTTTGTTTTATCTTCAGAAGATATTTCCAGGTACATTTTACTTAACTGATATTACCTGTTCGTTTTACATTGTGGCTTCTTGTAGAGATTTAACTGGTATGTTAAAATTTATGTCCTGTATTGCACTGTAAATCCTGCAATTGGTTGCTTTCTTGCCTGCATGACTAATATCAGAGTTTCGTGATGCTTAATCCTTTGTCTTAATATGATAAATGGTTGTGGACATTGGTTTGATTTGATAACAGTGTCATTGTTTTGTAATCTTTGTTTTGATGTCTCCATTAGCATGCTGCATATATGCACTCTTGTTCATGGAATGCAACATGCCTCTGGTTCATTTGGATCTTGTTGAAGTAGGTGATAATGTGTCCCACACTGGAAGAACTTAAAGTAAAGTGGCTACATATAATGATGTAAGTGAAACCCTACTAACAAGATTGACCTTTTAGTAGTGGAAGCCCAAACCAGTGTATGTAGCCCATTATTGAAATTTAACATGGTATCAGAGCAGGTTTTGATCTAAGCCTGGGCCCGTTTATGTTGCCCCCTGTGGTCTCCGGCCCGCTTGCAGATGGACATGCTTGCAGCGGCCCATGTGTGGAAGGAATATACCTACACATGAGGGGGAGTGCCGATTTATAAAGCCCCCAATTGTGCATGTGTTAAGCTCACTGATAAAAGAAAAATGTGAGACTCGCACGTGAGGGGAGTGTTGAAGTGAGTGATAACATTGGAAGAACTAGTAAAGTGGCTACATATGATGGTGCAAGTGAAACCCTACTAATAAGGTTGACCTTTTAGTAGTGGAAGCCCAAACCATTGTATGTAGTCCATTATTGAAATTTAACGGATCTGATAGACAGTATCCACTTACGCCTTCCCCTGTCCAGTCATCAATGAAAAATCTTCAGATAGCTATTTCCAATAATGTTGAAAATTTAGTCCTGTCATGCATGGTTCTGGGCATACTACCTAATGTTTGTTGTTGATGTATCTAAATTTTTAGTAGCTTTTTTGTTTGTTTGTTTGTTTATTATTCATGTGTGCCCAGTGCTATTGTATTGACTTCAATCATCTAGTTACTGTTAGCCTGACTTGGTTATGATGACTTTAAATTGGCTGTGTTATTAGCATAAGCTATTTTATTCACCCCTTTCAGTTATCTTATACGAGTAATTTTATATTTTGCAGATGAGTGGAAGAACTTTCTTGCTCGTATTGGCCGCGATGAAAATGCATTGGAATCTGAACTTTTTGATAGTGCCAGTGACGTCCTTGAACTTAGGTTCTGGGCCTCTTACCGTGGACAAACATTGGCCAGAACTGGTACTCTTTTGGTCTTTTACTAAGATATTTTTTGTGTGCTAAATTGACATTTTCTTTAGTGTTGGTCAATTAGTATAATGGCTCTGGACTGGAAAAGTTTACAGAATTATATCGGTATTTGGTCAATGAACACTTTTTGTTAGCCTTCAATTTCTCTTTCCCAGGATACATCAAATCATGTTGAATGTTGTTGCATTCATCTGTCATTTTCTTATTCTCAAACTGTTTCTTTTCTGTGTACAATTCACCTTCAATACCTTTTTGTTGCTTGGAATGTATCACACCACATTTCTAATATATGTTAATGTCACAACACAAGGATGTATAGGATATTAAGCCAAAATATTTGAGCAAAAACTGAGGCTGCTTTAATTGATAATAATACAAGGGGAAATGTGTGAAATATGAATTGGTTTGTGCAGCTTAGAGATTCCAAATAGTTTTGCTTTTTCGCTAAATGATTCATATAGCCAACTCGAACTTGTATGGGATAAGGCTTTGTTGTTGCTTTTGTTCATGTCTTTCCTTGCTGCCATTTCTGCACATATATTTTCGCTTGCACTTATGACTTATCATTCAATGTGCCTTTTTTTGGCTTGTACTAGCAGTTATCATTATATTGATAGCTGATCTGCAACTAAGTAATATCATTGTAAGAATGTGCATTGTTTGTTTTAAATTATGGTAATATTGCCAAGTGCAAAAAAGATGGATTTAAAAAGTGGGGTTATTGGTCGAGGCAGCTTCTTACAGCTCATGCCAGCTGTCTCATGGTTTCTATTAACTGCATAATAATTTTTGGATGCAATACTATAGGAACTTTTTATGGTTCCTGCTGATTTAAGTTCCTTGATTTTATTGATACCAATCAGCTATATTTTGAATTATGGTAAATACTATTGTTCATGAATTGACGTTTTATCTGAACTCTGTACACTTCATTGAAATTTGCAGTTCGTGGAATGATGTACTACAGAAAGGCTCTTATGCTACAGAGCTATTTGGAAAGATTGAGGGCTGGAGGTTAATTCTTTCTCTGTATTCATGCTTATTGTTGTGTTGTTTGTTATCTCATTTTATATTTGCAATGTCAGATATGCAAGCAACAGCACCTAGCAATGACGTAACCAATACTCAAGGTTATGAATTATCTCCTGAAGCAAGAGCTCAGGCAGATTTAAAGTTCACGTATGTGGTTACATGTCAAATATATGGTAAACAGAAAGAGGAGCAAAAACCACAGGCTGCAGATATAGCATTGCTAATGCAAAGGTTAGTTGTAGGTTCATCATATTCTCTTCAGTGTCAAGGCTCCTTAAGTTAGGTCTGTGATATTTAATAATTAAGCATTTGGAGCTACATTCCTAATTATCTTTTTATGTTTCTTTTTCTGTCAGAAATGAAGCTCTTCGTGTAGCTTTTATTGCTGAGGTAGAACCTCCTGTGAAGGATGGTAAAGTGCTTAAAGAATATTACTCAAAGCTCGTGAAGGCTGACATCAATGGGAAAGATAAGGTTGAGATCATTGACCTTGGTTCTGCCAACTACTGCTGTTATGGTGCGCTAGGGTTAGGAAATTTTGAACTTCTTGGTAGGGAGGGTATGTTTAGAAGAAAGTACTTTTTGGGGGATTGAAGAATGAAATCTAATGGAAGGAAATGTTGGATGAGGGTGTTGGATTTCTGGTGGTGAGAAGGGAAAAAGGGTATATAAGACTAAGGCTGTTAATTGATAAGAATAATTTTTTTTTTTTTAATTTTTTTTTTATAAGTTGAGCTACACAACAGGGGTAGCTCTCCCCTTTTAACCCAAACCCCACCCCGACGCAATGGGATTTGAACCCACGACCTCCTACGTGGAGATGTGTGTCTTGACCATTTCGCCACCCCCTAGGGGGCCAGAGAAGAGTAATTAAGAATCTAGGTTTGTTCAGGGGCTGTGAATTCTGATCAGTATTTTGGTATGTTTTCCCTTTTAAGATCAAGAAATTACAGAAACTTTAGCCAGTGCCTAGAAATTAGCAGAATACCCCTTGTATATATATGTGTGTGTGTGAAAGACCCAATTGACCAAAAAGCCTCTGGTGTTGCAGTGATTTTTTAGCTCTCGTGCCCTGCCTTGTAAAGAAAAATTCTTATCAAGTTCTGTATCATGCACTGTCAATTTTTTAATTTTGGATTCATTGGGAGTCCATCTTTATTTCCCTTGTTCGTCTGCTATCATCACACACATTCCAATGTGGTCAGTTGTGTGGTGCTGACAAATACTTGTATATTTTGCTTTATACTTCCATTCTATGAAGGTAGCGTTTGGATTAGATTTTTGTTCAGGAATGAAAACAAAAAATGAGAATGAGAATGAGATTCCCATTCTTCATGTTTGAAATAGGACTTTCTGGTCACGAGAATAGCGTTGGAATGGGATATTCCCATTCTCGATTTTTCATTTATTTATAAATTCAAGTTCTACCATAATCAATGAGAAACCTGTAACAGTGTTATGGCTACGAGGGATTGTTAAGTTACAGTTACAGAAATTATCATGTTCTGTTTGAAGTATTGCTAATTATTCTTGCTATTTTGCAGGAAGTCTACTCCATAAAATTGGCTGGAAATCCAAAACTCGGTGAAGGAAAACCTGAGAATCAAAACCATGCAATTGTATTTACACGTGGAAATGCAATTCAGACAATTGACATGAATCAGGTATATTATATGATCATTCACGAGTTGCTCACGGGCTGTAGTTTGTGCTTTTAGTAAATATATACTCGTATATTTAATAGACCCATCTGCATAAAACAGAAAGAAGTTTGAAATGTCTACCATTTTGGGTTCAAGACGGCAAGAAACTTTCATTACTAGGGACGAAATATAGATAGATACTATAAAGATTGGAACATACAAGATTAAATATGACTTCCTAAGGGAAAAATAACTGACTATCCCTTCAAAGTCCAGATGTCAGCTTATAAATCCTAAAGGAAGGGTAACTATGAGTAGGCCAAACAAGCAAGGAACAGCCAGTTCAGATCAAAACTCATCCAAGAGAATTGTTTAACATTGATGTTGCCTGTCTCTTGTTCCATCTTATATTTCTTACTGGTGGTGTCTTCTGGAACTAATTATATGAACTGAAACTACTCACCAAGATGGGAAGCTTCTATCATCTGTACAGGTGTCCCACATAAGTATTCTATGAAGATGTTCAGTCCCTTAGTTTTCTTTTTTGTACAGTTTTCATGAGTTACAGACTTATTGTTGCTTGATTCTTGTCCCTCTTTGATATTCTGACTAGATGGTCTCATTGTCGTGATTCAATTAGCCTTCCAAGAATACTATCTCACAAACTCTCATGTTTGTTTTCCTCGTGGTCCTAATATGTCTTAGTACTTTTTTTATCAGGATAATTATTTTGAGGAAGCCTTGAAGATGAGAAATCTACTTGAAGAATTTCATTGCGATCATGGTATCCGTCCTCCTACTATTCTTGGTGTCAGGGAGCATGTATTCACAGGAAGGTACACTTCTGTCAAATGTTGTGTACTAAACCTTTCTGCTTAACTATGTTGTAGTCATAGTTTGTCTAATTGTCTTAATGACTTAAATCACATGCAGTGTCTCTTCTCTAGCATCATTCATGTCCAACCAAGAAACTAGTTTTGTAACTCTAGGTCAGCGTGTACTGGCGAATCCTTTGAAGTAAGTACCTGTTAACAATGTAAGTTACTTGATTTTCTCAAATTGTGGTTAGTTTAGCTTGACATCCTATCTTATGTTCAGAGTTCGAATGCATTATGGCCATCCGGATGTTTTTGATAGAGTGTTCCATATAACACGTGGGGGTATCAGCAAGGCATCTCGTGTTATTAACATCAGTGAAGACATCTATGCAGGTATGGCTACCATGGAATTTTTTCATCTGTTTTAAGTCCTCATCTCTGTACTTGTTACAGTGTTAGTGGCATTACTGGCATGATTAACAAGTATCTGAAAAGCTTTTGAATGTCAAACTAGGAACATCAGGTCTTTTTCCTCTATTGTTTTTGGATACTCCCTCTGTCCCAAAATGAGTGCCCACTTTCCCCTTTTTTCCGACTTTTAAGACTAATTAAGTTGTTATCTTGGTCTTAGGGTGCTGTTATTAATATATGTACACAATTTAATGGTTTTCTGCTCATTTCCACTCCTTATATATTGCTCAATTGTGCAATGAAATGTCGAGAGAAGCAGTTGCATCTCTGTGTAAGGGTCTATTTCGACAAGCTGCAACTGTTCTTAAAAGAGCTGTTGAAGAAAAACTGTTAAAAGGAAACCCTTAAACTCCAGTGAGAAGCTTCAATTTGCAGATATTTGGACTTCTGCCTCTCCTAAATTTATGAAACTTGAATTTTTCAAACTACTTGATCCTGCTTCTTGGGGCCAGGTAGCTGTGCCCATGTTGCAGGAATCATATGAACTGTATGGTTAAAATCACAATTTGATATGGTTCAGGTAGCTTCTGATTTGAACCAATTAATAAAACGCAAGTTGAATTGCAGAATCAAATTGAATTTCCAACTATTCTCCTTCTTTTCTTCCGATTCAAAAGATGATTGGATTCTATCTAGATATTTTTCGTGGATGTAATCTGGTGCCACCCGCCACAAATTTATCCTTTTATTTCTTTGTTTCTTAATCTTTTGTTCTTTCAAAATTTTGTAGCCTAGGATACTTAGGAATTAGGTTTTAAGGATTCTAAAAGCTAAAAGTCATACAAGTAACATTGTAACAAAAAGCAAGCAGCGCTTCTCTGCATTTTCTGGCTGTCCTCTACTCTTTCTTTGAGTTCAAAATTTGAATATTTTTATATAGATGCTTGTATAATGCTTTTTTGTTCTTTTATGTACGTACTACAAGCTAAACTAGTAAATTGAACAAATTACTATATATATGACACAAAACGGTAAACGGTTAAATATCCAAGATTCGGAAAATAGCTCTATTGATTCATGATATGAACCTTGGTTTAACCATGAATGTTCCAAGCATTACATTTGATTTGCAACTTTGGAATAAAAATGCAGGCTTTAATTCTACTTTGCGGCAAGGAAATGTCACCCATCATGAATATATACAGGTAATAGTGCTCATTTTCCTATGCAATATTCAGAAACATGGATCGTCTAATTAAATATAAATTTTCAGGTTGGAAAAGGAAGAGATGTCGGGCTCAATCAGATTGCTTTATTTGAAGGAAAGGTTGCTGGTGGTAATGGCGAACAAGTTCTTAGTCGGGACATATACAGGCTTGGGCAACTCTTTGATTTCTTTAGAATGATGTCATTCTATTTCACCACTGTTGGATTCTACTTCTGTACTATGGTATGCTAGTTACTCATTATGATTGCTTAAACTGTGATCAATCATAATGAAGTAGTTTTGTTTGAATAAGTTGAAGAGTAAAATTCGTTCACAGAAAATCAAATTGTTGCATTTGGAATTATGGATTTGGAAGGGAATAAAGTGTTAAAGCTCTAAATAAACATGTATTCAAATTGTTATTTTTAATGCGTTCCGCCTTTTTTATACAAATAATATTCTGTACTCTACTTTGTTTTATCTCTGAATGTCTCTTATTGTTCTGTGTGTGCAGTTGACCGTGCTGACTGTATACGTGTTTCTTTACGGCAAGTTATACCTGGTAAGCTCAGGATTTACTCATTTTATATGCTAGATTTATGTGCTTTTATATGATGCTATTTCTTCAAGTTATGTTAGTTTTGATTGTGAAGATGTAATTCTAAGTTTAGCAGAAATAAGAAAGGTTGTAGTAAAATTAGGAAAGATATTGGAATAAAGAAAGTTTAGTTTAAATCCTAGTCCTAGTTTAATTCCTATTTCTAGTCTAAATATCCTATATAAAGGGGTCTCTTTCGTACTTGTTAACATAAATATAATAAATTTCACATTTATGTTCGGTTGTTCACGTTTTCCCTTCATACATCCTTTTCCATAAGAGTCTAAGAACCTAAAATTTACAGCATGTTCTGAGGGACATCGTTTCAGACATGAGACATACGGAGACATGTGTGTCCTATTTTGTTAATTTTCAAAATTTAGAAGTAAAATACTACTCCCTCCATCCCGCTGCCTGCACCCTAATTAAATAATTAAATTTCAGCACAAGGCAAAAAGAAGACCTGTGCTGCAGCATGCTAGGGTGTTTGGGCTCATGTGCATAGCGATAATGGGCTTGCACGTGAGGGGGCGTGTTATAGTTTAAAATTAAATTGGACCTTCAACTACTAGCTTAAGATTTTAGTTGAGTTGGTTCTTAACGTATATATAATCAAGCATTTCAGTGGAAATAGCCTATGATTCACTCTTTGTTTGACATGCTTGTTGTTAAATTAAATCTAATTTCATTAATACTAGACACAGACATTTCATATAGAATTTTTAGTAAAAGATTGACGTGTCCCGAGGTGTTAGGGTCTTTTGAAGCTGGCTAATCTCATGGCCGCATCTGAATTTGTGCTCCTAGCATTAAATAAACATTCTATTCTGTTAACTTCAAATCAGATTCCCTTCTTTGACTTGTCACTGCCAATCTGCATTAGACATTTGAGTACTCTTTTTTTTCTTTATACCACCCGTGCTTCAGTATCATCTGTGTCTGCTATGCATAGTGGCAGGAGTGGTTATTTTATTTTTGATTAATTGGTTTTGAGTCATCATCTTGTTGCAGGCGCTATCTGGTGTTGGTGAAACAATTGACGTTATGGCTCAGATAACGTCAAACAAAGCCTTGAGTGCTGCTTTAAATACACAATTTCTTTTTCAAATTGGTGTTTTCACTGCAGTGCCAATGGTTTTAGGTTTCATCCTGGAAATGGGTTTTCTAAAGGTAAATCCTCTTGTGCATCTTTTTGCATTTCATTGTTTTTTTTACATGCAAGATGAATGCGGGATCATGTTGAAATGACGGTAGTAACTTTGAACCTCTGATGAATTTGGTTTTAAAGCTGTAGTGCTATGCAATTTGATTACTTGTATCAAAACTCTAAACCTTTAGATTTTTTTGAATTGTTTTTCTTGTTTCATGTTTGTATGAAACATAACTGTGTAAAGGTGGCCACATCTTAAGTGATATAATCTTATGTTGTAAATGAAGATGTTGCATTGAATACTTGTATATTTCCATGTTTTTTGGCATCCATGAGTGTTTAGACCATATAAGTTAGGATGATTTCCTTATAATTTTTTAACAGCAAAGAGGTACTTTCATTAGAAGCATTTTCAAGAAGGAAAGCAAAACTGAAAAGTACAACCACCAAAGTAAAATAATTTATTAGATTGAATAGTTACTCTGCATAATAACTGTACAATGTCTAGGGGAAATGCAAAGGGACATCTGTCTGCCCTTTTCAGTATCCTATTAAGATCTGTTGCAGTATAGTTCTAATTCAGAGAAATGTTTGATAAAATAAATTATAAAAGGTAATTTTGGGTATAAAAATATTTTGATATTCGAACTTTGTTGGTTTGTGTAAATTCTGGAATGAGGAAGGTTGTGTAATCTTCTTTTTGTTAGCCTCATTATCTAGTATATTCTGCATAATGCTCTATTATTTTGTAATTGTAGTTATCTTTTTTGTCGGGGAAGAAAACTTTATAGGGGTAATTACAGTAAACCCCCTATGTTTATCACCAAAAACACATGACCACCCTATGTTTTAAAAGTCGACAACTAACT
>JAYMTF010004273.1:0-13502 GCA_036897485.1 Pelargonium nanum | reverse complement strand
CCATAATTTTTGCAAAAAATGGAAACAAGACACTCATTTTGGGACGGAGGGAGTAGTATTTATTTTTAATTTGTTTCTATCCAATATTGGCCCAAGCCCACAAACTATCCCATCTCCACACAATGTTTGTCCACCATGAAATTTTTATAAAATAAATAAATAAAAGTCCTTTTCATCCTTGACCCATCAAAATTGACCTCTTTTTCCTTTTTAAAAAAAAAAAAATTGACCCCCATTTTTAAATCTTCCAAAATTTACATTAATTCTTCCATTTTCTTTAAACAACCTTGATCCTTGAACAAAGCAACAAAATTTGAACATTAAGGTCGACACCCAAAATACTTTTCTATGGACGCACGTCGATGTTAGGAGTGTACGATCTTAAAACCGTTTGGTAGTTAAATACTCTCCACTGGCGCAAAATATTTGCTTAAAAGTATTCTTATTGTATATAATAAAAAATAATTGACGAGGACCGTCTTGTCACCTTTTCTTTCCCGTATGACCTCCATTTGACCTTCGTTCGATTCTTAGTCAAAATTGAATTTTGTCTGCTTCACCGTAAGCACTCTTAGGGCATGTACTCAGTTCGATTTTCTCGACTTTGGTCTAGGGCCAGGGTCCATAAGCGTTGGGCGGTGTTGAGATTTCCAATACACGTGTTAGTTTACTTGAGGCCAAATAACTTATGACTTGTCATCACAAATTACTTTAGAATCTCTTAAGTGTTAGAGAACAAATTCAACAAAAGTTTAAACTGATAGTTGAAGTCATCATTTATACTTTTAATATACTATTCCAATACGCCCCTCCCGTGCAAGTCCGCTATGACTTTGCAGGTGCACTGATGACTAAGATAGATAGAGAACCCAACTCGTTTTTTATTTATTTATACCTTTCGGTAACAAGACTATGTGTGAGAACCAACTCAACTAAAAACTTAAATTGATAGTTAAACTCTTCATTTATACTTGTAATATTATATTCCAACATTAAGTATTCACTGCATGTAGACATAAAAACCAGATTATTATGCACCATTGTTCAATGCATTTCCTTAACTGTGTTTAAGTCATCATGCTGATGAACCTATCAGACTGTCATTTCTCAGATTCATGTTTACTGATATGTCATGTTCTAAGAATGAAGAGAATGCTCTCAGATTACTAGTTTCATATGGAAAAAGAGAATACAAAATCTTTAATTTTTGCTTCACCAAGCTCATTGAATCCATAAGTACACCAAATCATCAATGCCCTTGTTGTTAGTTTCCATATCACATAACGAAATGTTCTATATATTTCGGACACTCTCAGAATCGGATTAATGAAAATTTTCATCACCCAAAGAACATATATTTAAGCATATATGTAGCAAGGAAAAAGGAAATGCAGTGCCAGTCCAAGAAAAATAAAACACGGGTTTTGTTGTTCGTACGAAATTTTGACATCTATGCAGAATACTAGAGATTCTCTTACTACATGTAGACACAGAAAACTGAATAATATGCAGCATTGCTCTCTATACATTTCTTTAACAACTGAGTTTAAGTCTCCATGCTGATGATCATATCAGACTATCATTACTCGGCGTTTTCTGTTTATGTTCAACGGTTTTCAAGTTCAAAGAGAATGTTCTCGGATTAGTAGTTTTATATGGGAAAAGAGAGTACAGAATCTTTTCCGTTCGCCATGTCAACTATGAGTTCATTGAATCCATAGCTACACCAAATCATTAATGCCCTAAGTTTTAGTTCCCATTTCACTATATTCTCTCATTTAGTTTCTACCAACCCAACAACTTCATTCAAAAGAATACTTCATAAATAAGCAATCACTCATGATCCGAAAACAAAATTACCAAACACGGGAATACGATTTCAGTGCTAAACTCTTTCATTCATTGATTTTGTCTGAAAGATGTACAACACTACAACTAACGAACTATAAACACGTATCAGATAAATGAAATGTAAAACTAGACAAAACGCTAAGCTCCAGCAGGAATAACATATGCAGCAGAAAATTTCTTTGTCGGGTTGGAAGGAGGAACCTGTAGGGTTGTTCTCGAACCATGGTTCGCTTTCACAGTCACAGCAATGCCGCTCGTTTCAACAGTCGAATTTCCTTCTCCATTGTCCGTCTCATCAACATCTAGATCCTCTTCTGAGGAAGAAGAGCAATGCGAGCTACAATCATCCGAAAAACACGAAGAACTAAACTCGCCCTCAGAGTCATACGACAACGAGCAGATTCGTTCCGCATCAAAACCCACTCCTAACCCTTCCGATTCTCCATCTTCTTCGCCAATGCCGGCTACAAAGGGATGATCCAGAAGCATCTCAGCAGTCAACCTATACTCCGCCTTCCTCACCAAGCACGCCTTCAAGAAATCCCTACAATCCTTCGAAACTGAAGTCGGGATGTTGGGCAACTCATGCCCGTAACCAATCTTATGCAAAAGATCCTTCGTCTTCAACTCCGGCGTCCCGTCCCAAGGCCTATTCCCAGTTAGCATTTCCAGGACAACACAGCCAAGAGCCCAAATATCCGAAGGGGCGTCTTGAGTACCATCAACAATAGCTTCCGGCGCCAAATACTGAGCAGTCCCTCGCAAATAAGGATCCAACCTCCTCTTCTTGCTCTGATTCACCGTCTTCGCCAACCCGAAATCACCAATCTTTGCCACAAATTTGGGCTCAGAACCATCACCAACAACAACATCAGGCACAAGGAGGATATTTTCAGGCTTCAAATCACAATGCACAAATCCATATTCATGAACATGACTCAACCCTTTGAGAACAAACCTAGTGTACCGCCTCACATCGGTTTCCGGCAACCCAAAACCGCCCGATTTCTTGATCAGACCAGCTAGGGTTCCACCAGAAGCATACTCCAACAACAAATTGTAAACCATCTCGCCATTTTTACTGGTGGTGGTCTCTTCGGCATAACATCGAACAACTTGTGGGCAATTCGGGAGCTTGGAGAGAACCTCTTTTTCCTTCTGGAGCGAGCCGGAGACAGAGACCTCGGCCGATTTCACGGCCATGACGCGAGGGAAACAGCAAAACCGCGACCTGGGTTTCCTAGAAGAAGCCATAAAAACCGACCCGAAACTTCCTTTTCCGATCATCGGACCTCGGAGCCACGACCGGCCGTGATTGCTTCGAAGCAAATGCTCTGCTTTTCGCTTCATTGGTTCGACCCAGAAAAATTGCTCTGCTTTTCTTGAGACCCAATCAATCAAAAGCACCCAAAATGCAACAAATTAGGGTTCTTTTGAAGTGACGATTTAGGGTTCAAGAAAAAGAGAAACACAGAGACGACGATTTTTTGGGATTTTTGATTGCTTTCAACGGTCGCTTATGTAGTGATGATAATTTTCAGTTTTTAGTTTTTTTTTTTTTTTTTTTTTCAAACGCGTGAGGGCTCGCAGAGGTGGCGGGCGGCGGGACTCTTTCTACCGTTGGATCGGGTGCGGTCGGGTCTATTTTTTGTGTTGTGCAACTATTCCTTTTCAAAAAAGCTCTTAATTAGGTCATATTGGAAATCTAATATTATGTTATCTGAGTCGAAATAAACTCGACCCGATCATTGAGCAAGTTGAATTTTACGACACAAACATGTTATGTTTATTAGAGCAAGTTTTTCTAGCACAACATTGGTAATTAATAATTTGAATCAAAATTACAAATTTAGTCTGACGTGTTTAAATAAACGAATTAAGATTGATCTGACACATCTTAATGTATTTGACTCATTTTAATTGTATGAATGATTTTAAAACTGATGTAGTTGACACTGAATATGTGAGTACCCGAAACTACAAGTGACAGTTTAAGTTTTAAATCATGTTTTTTTTATTTCGAGGTGAAAATGTTGAACCTGACCTAAAAGAGATTTGAGTTCACTTGGGTTGTTGGTTTTGGACCGTATGTCATGTTGGTTTAAAGGTTTACATGCAAACTACCCGAGATTATCAGCCGACTCAAAAGTTTGTTGAGTTCATTTTAGACGGCTCGAACCATAGGAATGCTGGTTAAAATTCAAGTGTTCGCAAATCTAAGTCTGTATTGTCAACTCTGTCTAAAACTCTATCTACATTTTGTTGCATGTTTAAATGCATATAGTAGACTAAATAAATTTTCATATCCGACAAGCTCACACGAACTCAAATATTTTAGACATAAAACTCGAAACACACATTTATGCTCGAGCCGAGTTGAAATTAAGTTTTTCCAACCCGAGCACAAAAAAGACTCAAGCTCGATCCAAAACCCGAATAACGAGCTCTATACCTTTTTATGTCATATTGTGACCTTGTCCATTGATCATGTGGGTCCCACTTGCGATTTATGAGGTTTAATTGAATGCTACAAGTAATGGACAAGGAAAGAATATTGTGTTTCTTTTTGTTTTGGGATGTTTTGGAAGTAATTCTTAGGTGTGTTTAGTTGGCAACAATCTCTTGTTTACATTACCTTTTCCAATTTGGTTGAGTATAGCTTTGGGTTTTGAATGAGTTTTTGAGTGGTCAAACAAATCAACTTGGAAGATTGTTTTGTTTTTTTCTTTTTGTTTATGTCTAATTCATTTGTCCACAAATTTTGAGGAACCTATTTTCATGTAACATCATTGTTGAAATCATTTTATGTTATAATGAGTTTATTTAGCCCAATGTTTTGGAATATTTATTTTAGAAGCTCAAATTTAGAATATTGCAAAAGTATATAAAACAAACTCATGGATCAAAAGGTTTAGTGATAGTTTGGTGTTAGCAACAACAACATGACATTTGTTGTGTTGGTGATGCTTTAAAGATTGCATATTTTGGCTATCACATGATGCTAATGCTAATTGTTGTGAATTGACCTTTTTGTGAGGGTCATGCCATGATTAAATATTTTTGGTGTGACAAAAAAAAGGTTCAATTTGTAACTCTTACATTTTAAATTAGAAACTCTTATGATACAAACACGTGAACTTTTTCTTTAAAAAAACACATGAATTTTTTTATGTTTCCGATGAATGTTCACTTTATTACAACTTTTGTCTTTAAATGAGTTTCTGTTTTGATTTTATTAGTTACTATTGCATGAAATTTTAATATTATTTAATTTCCGTATTTTGGGTTTGATTGTTCGAAACATTCTTTCCATTTAGTGTATGTTTCTCTTGAATGTTCGAATGGATAGAATGTTTATAGACCGGGGGTTGGGAGGGTAATTCCAGTACCTTGGGTCTGATTGTTCGAAACATTCTATCAATTTATGCTGATTTTGTTTCAGTTTCTTTTAGTTGAATTAGTCGGTCTGTGAACCGGGTGGCTCATGCATTATCTAGTTCGTCTGTTTCTGTGTTAGACACAATAGGTTGGTTGGGTTTGCAACCTCCTATCAATGTTTCTCATTTGTTGTCATAAATTAATAATATGATATCTCTTTTCGTTCAAAAAAAGAAGAAGAAAAAATCTTATTATTTTTTATATTAAATTAAAAAGTATTTCTGAATGAGAGTATAAAACTTTCTTATTCAAAATCCAAAAACACATATTTTCCTAATTTAATTTAACAATAACACTAATCACAAAATATTCACAAATGATTTTGAAGGGGCTAGAAAACCCAAAAAATTGAGTAAATTTATATTGGGCTCAAAACTGGGCCAGCCCAAGATCCACACAGGCCCACTATCAACCTAGCCGCCAAACAAGAGCCTTATCAGTTAAACCAATATCCAAACAAACAAGCTTAAAAATCCAAATTTTTCGCACCCACCAACTGTTCGACGAAAAGCCCCATAGAAACCTACACAGCCACTGTTTTCACCGGTGCCGGAATCCCATCATCGGCGCTCCGGCGAGAGCTTTCCATTTCGCCGCCGAAGCTAATCTGTTTGAGATTTTTGCGATTTGATCCACAAATATTAAGTTTCAGATTCAAATTTTGTGAATCGCGATGGGGAAGAACGATTTTCTGACGCCGAAAGCGATCGCGAACCGAATCAAAGCCAAGGGTCTCCAGAAGCTCCGATGGTACTGCCAGATGTGCCAGAAGCAGTGCCGCGACGAGAATGGTTTCAAGTGCCACTGCATGAGCGAGGGCCACCAGCGCCAGATGCAGGTCTTCGGCCAAAACCCTAACCGCATCGTCGACGGCTACTCCGAGGAGTTCGAGTCCGGCTTCCTCGAGAACATGAAGCGCAGCCACCGCTTCAGCCGCGTCGCCGCCACCGTCGTCTACAACGAGATCGTCCACGACCGCCACCACGTCCACATGAACTCCACCCAGTGGGCCACTCTCACCGAGTTCATCAAGCACCTCGGTCGCACCGGCAAGTGCAAGGTCGAGGAGACTCCCAAGGGGTGGTTCATCACGTACATAGATCGAGATTCGGAGACGATTTTTAAAGAGAATCAGAAGAATAAGCGAATAAGGTCCGATCTGGTGGAGGAGGAGAAGCAGGAGAGGGAGATCCAGAAGCAGATTGAGAGAGCTGAGCTGTTGATGCCATCTGCTGAGCCGGTGGAGGCTGAGCCGGAGAAGAAACTGAAACTAGATTCTGGTGTTAAGATCGGTTTCGCTCTTGGATCGAAACCGGTTGCTAAGGAGAAAACCGAGAAAGGCGAGAGCTCGAGAATGGCGTTCGATGAGGCTGAGACTGTGAAGAATGAGAAAGCCAAGCCATCTGGTGGTGGCGGGCGGTCGGCATTGGAGGAGCTGATGAAAGAGGAGGAGAAGGCGAAGGAGCGGGTTAATAGGAAGGATTATTGGTTGTGTGAGGGTATAGTTGTGAAGGTCATGAGCAAAGTATTGGCACAGAAAGGGTACTATAAGCAAAAAGGGGTAGTGAAGAAAGTGATTGACAAGTATGTTGGCGAAATTGAAATGCTTGAGAGCAAGCACTTGTTGAGAGTTGATCAGGAAGAGCTCGAGACTGTGATTCCCCAGATTGGGGGCTTGGTGAGGATTGTCAACGGGGCGTATCGGGGGTCGAATGCTAAGTTGCTAGCTGTGAATACTGATAAATTTTGTGCAAAGGTGCAGATAGAGAAGGGCGTGTACGATGGTAGAGTGCTTCAAGCTGTTGAGTATGAAGATATATCCAAAATCGCTCAGTGAGATTGAAAACAAACATGTATCCCCAGGTTTTATTAGGTTCTAAGTTACTTTTTAAGTGTTTATGGAATCTCATAACATGTTCGTGATATGCTTATTTCCTCTATGTATTATCCTTTTCGACAAATGATTAAACTGCATATGAAATAACAAAAAAGGGGTTGCATGACTATAGTTTTATCTTCCATTGTGTTTGAATAGTTCATTAGTTAAGCTGTTATGAATTTTTCTTAATAGATTATTGAATGGAACCATCAAATAAGGTTATGCAATGAATTGAATGGTTATATATCCTTAATTTTCTGTAGGCGAACGCGAATCTTTGATACAGTCTTTGACTGCATTTCATTTAGCTCGTGATTGCGGAAGAGGCTGTGAGGAAGACAGTAATATCGTGAACATTTTTTTGTGATTGCACAATTAAATATATAAGTATCCCATTATGCTGAATACGGATAGAATATGAATAGGAAATACAGATAGAATGTTCATTCTTGCATTTTATCAACTGAATGCATTTTTGGAACGAAAATCATACTTTTCAGTTGTTGACAAATGCATTCTGGGATCTAGAAATTAAATTGTTTTAGATTACTGACCAGGATTGATACTGATCTGAGTATGAAGTTTGATTTGTAGTATTTGGGCATTGTGGAATATTTTGAATTCAGAGTCCAAAATTCAAGCAGTTTGTTTTGCTAGAATCAACTATAAGCTTAAGCTTTTACTTGAATGGTCCTCTAATATGGCATCCAATCTTGTTAACCTAATGGTATTGGTGGCTTGCATGTGAGACAGCGTATGCTAGATTGTGCTAGAAAGCTTTAGTTGAATCAGTCCTCCAATATGTTCAAGCTTCTAACTATGTGTTACCCTCTATAGTTGACATGTATGTTGTAATATGCTGGCATGAATCCTGTCTTCTATACTGCAAGCCTGTGTTGCAGATCCAAATTGAATTTGAACTAGCAGATAAGATAATTATATTCAAAACCTCCAAGTGAATATGCTAAATATTCATATTATTAGGAAGTATGTATTATGGGTTTGGTTATAAGCTACTGAAATTGTTGGAGAAAAATGCTTCCTCCTTTTAAGTGCTTTGCTAGCTTGAGACTGTTGTTGTGGATGGTGAGAGTGGATTCAAAGCATAGTGTTGGTTGGCAGATTGTATGGGATGGATAATGCGGCTGCCGGTGTAGGCCTAGGAGATGAATACTCAGTTGCATTGCTGCAGTAAATCACAGTGGGAGGGGCGGTTGGTTGGCCCGAGAGTGACAAGTATGCTTGGTGCAGAAGTAAACAGAAACATATACAAAGATTATGAAAGAGATTCTAAATTCAGCCATTATTTGGTGAGATTAATTTAGAAGATAAAATTAAGGCATAAATAGAGAAGAGAGAGCTTTGTATATAACAGCGGAGGTTCCGTTTATAAGGAACAGAAAATTTGTTAGCGTTTGCTGCTTTCACCATTGGGTCTCTCTCCAAAATGAAGGTCACTGTAGATCAAGTCAGCGGCTTACTCTCCCTGTCCAACCAGGTATTTCATTTTGCCTTTTTTTTATTCTATTCGTTTAGTAACTTGTAATTTAGTATTGCCCACTGTCTAGCCATTCATTTAGGCCTACCCACTGTGACTTTTCTTTTGGAGGTAAGTTCTTAAGTGATTTTCTTGTTTATCAACATTTGCCACTATTTACTGTAAAGACAGTTAGTTGCTTTCCTAGTTTGTCGGCCTTGCCACTCTGTTTATTGTAGAGAGTTGAGTTATCAACAGTGAAGTAATCTGCCTATAACAGATGGCACGTACGAAGTTCTATATGTGGTTATGACCAAGATTTGTGTACAACATTGACCCGTTTAACATTTAATATCTGTGAGAACCATGGACTAGAATTGCTTAGTCACATTTACTTTGCTTCTTAAACTTGGCACCTTGCTCTTTGCAGCCATTTGATGGAAAGGAGGGGAGACCGAAGTATATCCCGGACAATGGGTCACTCTACCCCCAATTTCTGGAGAAGCACTGTTGTTTCTCAGTCCCTTCATGCGGAGTTCTTGATTCACAGCATGGAATTGTTAAAGGTACATTTTTATCATATATATTAAGGAATTTTGTTTCACCTGATTTGGGCTTAGTTTCTTTCGGGCAAGCAGTATACTAATCCAACCATTTCAGGACAATCCTTTTATATTCTTATTCAAATTGTAAGCTCTAGAGAGTATTTTATTTTAGGAGTTTCTTTTAAGCCTTCCACGATTTATGAGTATTTAACATGCAAGTAGACAGTGCCACTAGAAAGAAAGCCAACAAAAGTGGAGATCTGCCTAACCCTCTCTACCTAGGAGGAAAAAAGATGATGATTGAAAGCAAAAAGGAAAAAAAGGTATGATCTTGCACTCTATAGCATGAATCTCCCAAAAACACTTTTAAAGAATTTCATATCTAGCAAAATCTTCTTCAAGTTGTTTCAATGAGTTATTTAACTGCAAAGCATCAAGAAATCATTAGGTGAAGTGGTAATGACTCTCAAGGTTTGTTGCAGAGTTATATGGTAAACTTTGTGCATTATTGCCACATTGGATATGCACATATTTGGAGCCTCTTTTGAATATTGACTATATGGTTTTCACTGTGACAAATGGATCTACAACAATCCAAAATGACCCATTAGGTACCATTTGGAACAGATTTCCTTATATAGCCAGCAAGAGAGGAAAGTCAAAGCTGATGAGACATCATTATGCTTGTATAACATGGTAATGTACAAGTTCCTCCATGATGCAAGTAGGGACTTCTGAACTAGAGATAAGTTGCGAGTTTATGATGAGCTCGCAAATATGTTGTGTGAGTTCACAGTCCTCTATGAGTGAGCGGGCTAAAAGTTAAAGTGGGAGATTATTGCTCCCCTTCTCATCTTCTCTCTAATGTGCTCCCTGCGGCTCTTTCTTGGGACTTGACCCTTCAAAACAAGGCTCTCGAGAGTGAAAGCCCCTCTGATGCCTGAGTCAGGTTCTACTCAATGACGGTGGTAAATTTTCTAGTGATTTGTGATTTTACCTTTGTCACTCTCATATTTATATTATGTATGCTGCCGTTTTACCTTTATGTCCTTGTGGGCTCATCCGCTTCTTGTTCGTGTACCCACTTCCAACAGAGATCACACACAAGCTTATGACAGGGAAGAACTCACTTGAGATGCTATGCTAGGATTGGGATGGAATTTGCATGATCTATGCAAATCAATTCCGATTCTTTCTATTTTCGATTGATTCTTTTCTGATCCAGATGGACCAGGGAATCAAGTCATCAAACAAAATCTAAAGCTTTATTCCGAGTCTCGCCCTAGGATCGGTTGGAGGGCATTTTGGTCATTTTATGTCCCTTATTTTTTGCAATTTTTCTTTTTATCCCTTAGGATATTATATATCAATCATTCTAATCCTTGAAATGCCAATTCAGTGCCCTCAGACACAGTAAAAATGATAGTGTCATATCACAGAAATGTCAACTGCACTTGTCTCTCTATGTGTGAGTTAGTGAGTGAAACTAAAGGTTATAGCACTAAAAATGTCCTCAATCTCTTTCATGATGTTGTGTGGATGACACCATATTTCATCAGCCAACTTGCGCATGCCCTCCTAAAAAATTGTCATACACCAATTCTTTCAATAGTTGAGAATCTACTCATCATGGTTGCAACACCAACAGTTGCTTGTAGTCCCTCCAAGAATCATCACCTCTATTGAACATTACGTATCTGAATATCCTTTCTCCACCTTTCTCTCAACTTCCCATCTCCTCTATCCGTTGATCGATTCCTTATCATGTTGCAAGATGAATGTAGCAGAAAGAGAAGAGAGTCTCATAAAGGGATACACCATTGTTAGCCTCTTATCCTATACCCGACATGGTTTTCTGCAAAACAACCTTGTTGATTCTTTTGGTCGAAGTTTTCATTCTTGCATCAGGTTTGGGTCATCACAAGTATGCTCAACATTCTTTACTTACCGACAAGGCTGCGCTTCTAGCATTCAGAAGTACCATCAAGCATGATCCTAATTCGACGCTGGCGAACTGGGATGAGGCTGTTTATGTGTGTAACTTCACTGGTGTCATATGCAGCAGATGGCATCATCGCGTGGGACAGCTTGACCTGCAAGGTGCTAAGCTTATAGGGCTGCTTTCGCCTTTCATTGCGAATCTGACTGGCCTCAAGTCCCTCAACCTTGCTGATAATCACTTGTTCGGTACCATTCCGTCAGAATTTTCTTCCCTCAGACACCTTCGCCATCTTCTGCTAGACGGGAATGACTTGGAAGGTTCCTTACCCGAGTCCTTTTCCTTCCTCGTGAACCTCACTTTAGTAACACTGATGGGAAATCGCTTAACGGGTAAACTTCCTCATTCTTTCTTCTCGAACTGCACTTTACTGAAAAACATAGACCTCTCCAACAATGCTCTCACAGGGGAGATCCCTGAAGAGATTGGAAATTGTCCTAATCTGTGGAACCTCAATCTGTACAACAATCAGTTTACAGGAGAGCTTCCCTTTGCTTTAACAAACGCTTCGCTCATTTACAACATAGATGTTGAGTACAATCACCTCTCGGGGGAATTGCCCTCCAAGATCGTGGAAAAGCTACCTTCACTTCTCTATCTTCATTTATCGTATAACGATATGGTGAGCCATGATAACAACACCAATCTTGATCCATTCTTTTCGTCTCTTGCGAATTGCACTTCTCTACAAGAGCTTGAACTCGCTGGGATGGGACTCGGAGGAAGATTGCCAAGTTCCATTGGCAAACTTGTGAATCTATCAACTTTGTTACTGCAAGAGAATCACATCTACGGATCCATTCCTCCTGATATTGGAAAACTCTTCGAACTCATGCTGCTGAATTTGACATCTAATCTTCTAAATGGCACAATTTCAGACACGATTAGTGAGATGTCAAGCCTGGAACAGCTCTTCTTGTCACATAACTCGTTCAGTGGACAAATTCCAGCAGCGTTTGGTTCATGTCAGCATCTGGGTTTGCTTGATCTGTCTAACAACATGTTCTCTGGTGAAATCCCGAGCAGTCTAGGCAACCTGGTTCGGATGAATTCGCTGTATCTTAACAACAACAGCCTCTCAGGAACTATACCACCTACATTGGGGCAGTGTACCGATCTGTACAGACTTGATTTGTCATATAACAGATTGACGGGAATCATCCCACCAGAATTATCAGGTATGCGCGAGATCAGAATCTTTTTAAATCTTTCGCATAACTATCTTGAAGGGCCTTTGCCAATTGAGCTTAGTAAGCTGGAAAATGTGCAAGAAATTGATCTTTCGTCAAATCAGCTCACTGGTAGCATCTTTCCCCAGATATCAAACTGCATTGCACTGAGGATGGTCAATTTCTCAAACAATGATCTTACGGGGAACCTGCCAGAAACTTTAGGCGAACTAAAGAATCTCGAGTCCTTTGATGTTTCAAGAAACAAGTTCACAGGAACAATCCCAGCAAGCCTAAACAAAACTCGCACTCTCACCTTTCTTAACCTTTCGTATAACAACTTCGAAGGAACGATTCCATCTGGCGGAATCTTCAATTCTGTCACATACAAGTCATTCTTAGGCAACCAGCATCTTTGTGGAAAGGTTCCTGGAATACCCTTTTGCTCCCCGAAGAAGCGCTGGTTCCGTTCCTACAAGTTTGTGATCATATTCACCTTTGTCATATTCGTATCAGCATTCTTTTTGACAATTTGTTGTGTGATTTGTTTGCGGAAAATTAAAGCAATGATTTCTCTTGGGAAAACTGAAGCAGTGACAAAAGATTCAGAGCCTGAACTGATGCACAATATCCCGAGAATCACATATAGAGAGCTCTCAGATTCAACCGGAGGATTCGATGAAACTAGACTACTTGGATCCGGTAGCTATGGACGCGTCTATAAAGGAATTCTCCCAGATGGGACAAGCATAGCAGTAAAGGTCTTGCAGCTGCAATCTGGAAACTCGACAAAGAGCTTCACCAGAGAATGTCAAGTCTTGAAGAGGATTCGGCACAGGAACCTGATAAGGATCATAACAGCATGCAGCTTACCCGATTTCAAGGCTCTTGTTCTTCCTTACATGGCGAATGGGAGCTTGGATAGCAGACTCTATCCACATTCAGAGACGGGTTTGGGCTCAGGTTCTTCAGATTTAAGCCTTGTCCAAAGAGTAAACATCTGCAGCGACATAGCTGAAGGGATGGCCTATCTGCATCATCACTCGCCGGTTAAAGTCATACATTGTGATCTGAAGCCGAGCAATGTTCTTCTCAATGATGACATGACAGCTCTCGTTTCTGATTTCGGGATCTCAAGATTGGT
>JAYMTF010004272.1:0-13502 GCA_036897485.1 Pelargonium nanum | reverse complement strand
CTGGTTTGATTTCTGGGTTCTTCCCAGGCCAATTGAGTTTTCTCCCATCATTGTGATTGAGTTCGTCTTGCCTAATGAAATTTTACATTTCCCGTGAAAATAAAAACTATTCTCTCTCTTTTTTTTTTTTAAACAACTATTCTCTATCTTTGAAAGCATGAACTAAATTTGTTTATTTAAAGTGGACGGTTTGTTAGAAAAATTAAAATATATAAAACAAAAGGAAAAAATGTAGGCATTTTATTACGTTACTCGAGAGTGATCAAAATACATAAAAAGCCAAACCCAAACCCAAAAATAAACACAAACAACAACCCGACTGCGTACCGCTCATCTGTAAGATCTGAAAACCTTCTCTTCTTTATCTTTCTAATCTTCTGACTCAATTTTTGATATTATCAAATCAAATCTTCCAGATTTTTTTTTTCCATTACCTAACATTTTCTGCGCAGATCTATCATTTCTTCACTCATTCCTTCTTTCTATCAGGATCCACCATGGATTTCATGAAGGTTTTCGATCAAACCGTCCGCGAGATGTGAGCTTCCGATTATTTTCTCTCTTCGTTTTTATGATTCGATTGTTGATTTCTCGATTTGAATTATGTGTTTGTTATTTGCAGAAAGAGGGAGGTGAATCTGAAAGTTTTGAAGGTTCCCGAGATCGAGCAAAAGGTGAAGTTTTTGCTGAAATTGTTTTGGGAAGTAAATTTGATGTTTCTATTCTATAATTGAATCATAATGTCATTTTTTAGACTTGAGGCTCAGATTATTGTATAAAAAAAATGTTTAATACCACATCTGCAAAGTTATGTGTTTGATAAATATATAGTGAATTCATTCTTCAATGCAAAACTAGGTAAAGAAAAAGTGAAGAAGAGAGAGGAGGTATTTTTTGCTTAGTTAAATTTTCTCACAGTTTTGTCATAATTTGTTCATTTCTATGTAGTTTTGAATTTATGGTCAAGAGAAGTGTACTAATAGAGGTTTGGACAATGACAGTAGACTAAGAACACAGTGGAGAATATGCATTTATGCTGACAAAGGGGGTAGAGTGAAGTTAGCAGCTTATGCCCTCATTCCTTTATTGATGTCAATGATTCAATTTTGTAATCCATAAACAATTTAGTAATTTTTTCCTATATAATTTCACGTTTTATGTTTGCAAACACTTACCTGATCTCAATGTTGGAACTATGTATGCACTACTAATCTAAACATTTCAGTTCTCAGCATTGTACATCGATGTATATAGTTATCATTTGCTTTTGAACTGTCTGAAACTCAATTGGGAAATGACATGTTCAAGAGAGAGAAAATTAACAAGTAGCAAACAACTAGTTGTTGGTTTTGAGTTTTTTTAAAATAAAAAAAACTAGTTGTTGGTTTTTTTTTTTCCTAGCTTCCCATAGCTTAGATAGGTCATTGGATACTTTCATCAGTTTTAAGCCTGTTAAGTAGTTTTTTGTGCCATGATGCATATGGCAGCTATGGCTACCATGTCGTCAAGCATATAATGTGGAGTGAATACACACACAACTTCAGTGTGTATAGTATACTATATTTCATGATTTGCAACTATGTATGTGCTAGTTTTTTTTCCTTTTCATTTATGCTGTTTCAGTCTTCATTCATACAGGTATTGGATGCTACTGATAATGAACCTTGGGGTCCTCATGGATCTGCATTGGCGGAGATAGCAAAAGCCACTAAGAAATTGTAACTATAATTTGTGTATTTTTT
The DNA here is from genome assembly GCA_036897485.1 of Pelargonium nanum. NCBI lineage: Eukaryota > Viridiplantae > Streptophyta > Magnoliopsida > Geraniales > Geraniaceae > Pelargonium > Pelargonium nanum. The sequence goes on along the minus strand of JAYMTF010004272.1, from coordinate 11,760 downwards.
GTATCCTGCTTTAAATCTTCTGACTAAGCCTAATTTCCTATGATAAAGATGTCATGTGAGTCTGACTAGTTATGATGTCTTGCAGCACAGAATGCCAGATGGTTATGAATGTTCTTTGGACAAGATTGAAGGAGACTGGCAAGGATTGGCGTTATGTCTACAAGGTATTCGTTTATTACATCCAATGATCCAAAGCATCCACCTTTAGACGCCATATGTACTGTTAGGAGTCTACTCTAATGCTGCATCACTGTGATATGATTCTCCACATCCCTGATTTAAACCATCCTGGTTTTGGATCCCATGTGGGTCTCAATGTAGGATCCACACCACATGCATGAACCATCTGCATTCATGCAATTTCAGCAATACATTGCAAGGAATGTTACTCTTCATTGCCCCTATCTATTTGGCCTTTTGTTGCCTTGCATGTTTGACCATGCGTTTAGTATTTAATATTACTTCTCTATCAGGCATTGACTGTCATTGAGTATCTTGTGGCAAATGGATCTGAACGTGCAGTAGATGACATTATAGAACACACTTTTCAGATATCAGTAAGGATTATACTCTTACATTCCACAATTATTGCATTTGAAAAACATGGTTGGATTATCTCTTATGCTCTATTCTAAATTTGTTTTTCATTGGTGAAGTCACTCACAAGTTTTGAATATGTTGAGCCAAGTGGGAAGGATGTGGGAATAAATGTCAGGAAGAAGGCGGAAACTATTGTGTCTCTTCTTAATAATAAAGACAAAATACAGGAAGCTAGAAATAAAGCTTCTGCAAACCGTGACAAGTAAGTTTTTAATTCAAACCAGAATGTACTCGCTGAACTTCAGATGTTACAAACACTATTGTTGGATTAGCTACAATAATTGAACTGTTAGATTCTACTATTTTTAGGTATGTTGGACTTTCATCTACGGGAATAAAGTACAAGTCAAGTTCAGCCTCCTCATATGGTAGTAGTGGTGGGTTTGGGAGTAGTGACCGGTATGGAGGTTTTGGTGGTTCAAAAGAAGGGGATGGCTACAGAGACACTTATAAAGACAGAGAAAGATATGGGGAAGAAAAGGCCGACAAAGATACTTACAGAAAGTCACGTCGAGGGGTTACTAGTGAGAATCAACAAAAGGGGTCTACACAATATGGCAGGTTAGGATTTGTTGCTGTTTATAATAGTTTGTATTTGTGTTTATACAGAATACTAAGCCTGAACTTATATGTAATTATTTGTTGCTCGCTCCATATTTGTTCTCATGTTCCTTTTGTTTTAATTATTGTTATTATTTATATATACGTCTGTGTTATATGTGTTTCAATGGAATTTTTCATTCCTGGAAAGCATTCATTTAGCTACTCCACTGCTTTACTTTCTTCTTCTTCTCTCTCTCTCTCTCTCTCTTTCTCTCTGCACAACAAATCCAATCAACACCCCCTTCGACATGCATACAAGAATCACTTATTGTCATGTTTGTCACTAACATTTTTCTTTTCATTCTCAGTAAGGATGAAGATAACATGTCATCTAGTGCATCAAAGTCATCGACCAAGTTAAATGACTCTGATAAGTACAGTTCAATTGCCTCTCAAAGCTCAAGTGTCCCAGTGAATAATTTTGATGATGATTTTGATGATTTTGATCCCCGAGGAACATCCAGTATGAGTAAGTATTGTGAAGTAGTACCACATTTGGTGAAGTTGGTTACTTTATGTTGGTCTAAGTTATTACATTAATTGTTATAATCCTATTTCTCCTTCATATGCTTCCCTAGCATAACATAAATTCCTCTATTGGTGCTGGTTAGTGTATTATTGTCTGCTATGTTTAAAAATGTCAATAATTCGAGAATATGTTTTACTAGTTTGTTGTATTTGACAGAGCCTGCTCCTGGGAACTCTAACCAAGTGGATCTGTTTGGTGACTTCATGGACGCACCAACTTCTCTTCCCACTCCTGCAGAAATGTCTGGCAACTCATCAGAGGTTGATCTCTTTGAAGATGCAACTTTTGTATCTGCACCTCCCCAAGTAGAAAAGGTGGCCAGTTCTCCAGCCCAGGTCAAATTCTTTGTACTTTGTATTTGTTATCACAATATTTGAAATGCAACAGAATATGGTAATGTACATCTAGTATTGAAATTGATGCTACACTCTATGTGTGTGTATAATCTAATTGTGAGAAATGTTGATTAGATATGTGGGCCTAGTGTTTTGCTTTCGTAATAACTCATTCGAAAGGGATGTTTTCAAGGACCCAAAGTTGTAATGCAGCTCCAATGGCAGGAAGTTGGGATGAGTTAATCCAATTATAAGGAAAAGGTTGAAAATAATGTTTTTAAAAAGGGATGTGTGTATGAAACAAGTTACGAATCTGGTTGGTAAGGTTTTGGGGGTATATTTTGGTTCAAAAAGGCTATTAGTTTAGGGTAGGTTGAAAGGGTGTGAAATCAGAATTGGGTTACAAGAAGTAGAAACCATAGGTGGACGTCTTAGACTTTGGTATACTCCAGTAATTTAGCCTTCGAGGGGTCTCCTAGAAAATTTTCTATGGAGTGTCACCATTTAAAAAAAAAAACAGTTCACTTTTTTCTATCTATTCAATTGCTCTTTAAAGTTTTTGCATATACAGAGAACTAAACGACAGACTCAGAACAACACCTAGTGATCAATTGGGATGGTAGGACACTACTATTTAAATTGTTAGAAAAACTATCTGAATCAGAAGTGGCGTGTTTGTCTGAAATATTAAGTACCTTGAGCTATAATTGCAGTGTAAAATGTGCAAGGCACTTCCATTTTCCTTAGATTAGTAGAGGTTTTGGGTATTTTCCTCCATCTGTTTCATTTGACTGATAATTTTACAATGACTATTCTTGCAGCCTGAGGTTGATTTATTTGCTTCCCAACCTGCTCATCCTTCTGCAGTTCCAACAGTTGACCTGTTTTCTGCCCCTGATCCAGTTGCACAACCAGAAACCAAGCCTCCAAAATCCGTTCCTACCAACACTAACATTGTTGATCCATTCGCTGCTATTCCACTGAATAATTTTGATGATCCTTTTGGTGCATTCACTTCTCATTCTGGTTCAGTATCTACAGAACCAGCCCATAACCCTCCTGTCAATGAAGGAAGCCTGAATAACTTGAGTGGAAAGCCTTCAGCAGACAACAAGTCTCCACCTTCAGCAGACACCAAGTCTCCACCAAAGAAGGATACATTCCAAGTGAGATCTGGAATTTGGGCAGATTCACTAAGCCGTGGACTGATTGATCTTAATATAGCTGCACGTAAGTAAATTTTTCTACATATCATAATTATTTTCTGTTTGGTTTATTTTGTATATGTATAGATAAGCCCCAGCCTGTATTCCAAAACCTGATCATCTGTATGGTTGTGGTTATACGAGTATGCTTTGACTTCTTATGTCAAATAGAATAACGAATTTATTAGTTGACATTTGATCCCAATGTGAAAGAAGACCACCACTAACTCTGGATACTGCATTGTTTTTTATCGGCAATATCAACACGTGATGGGAGGGTCGAACCTGAGACCTCTAGGGGACTAAGCGCCTTAAACCGCTTGCCCCAATGATTGTTGGTAACATACTGCATTTTTAAGTGGGGAAATAAAATCATGCATTTGATAGAATACTAGAACTTAGATCCTTAAAGAAATGGCAGCACTTGTCCTTGTACCACCTTGGTGCATCTACCTAGACTTGAGTTGAACTACGCCTAGACGTATCTGATACTGTTTTCCTTGTTGCAGCCAAGAAGGTGTCTCTGGTAGATGTAGGCATCGTTGGTGGATTGAGTGATGCAAACGATGAAAGGGACAAAGGCGCTTCAACTTCCTTTTACATGGGAAGAGCAATGGGCGCAGGAACGGGTCTTGGTATGGGTAACTCTGGGTTTCCTGCATCACAGCCAACAGGTGGAGCTGGAGATGACTTCTTTTCCAGCCTTGGGAGCCAACCATATCAATATGGTGGCTTCCAAAAGTGATTTTATTTTTTATTCTTATCAAGTCTATATTCTTTTGCTTATCCGGGAGAGAGATATGGGAAGCTTTCGTTGACCATCTTGCTGTGTTTCGACTTGTTTATATTCATCAACAGACATTGTGATTGGGATATCATAAGTTGTGATTGTACTGCCAATGCTGTGTGCCCACTTTATTTGTATTACAATGTTCCATCCAACATCTTCAGTTGGTAATCTAAATTTCGAGTAAGTTGAGTTTACCGCTTTCGTGCAATGGTTGGGTTGGATTCCTATTGAATATGTGGGAGCGGAGTCACTTACTGGATCTGACCTAAACCGAATAATTATTGACTTTATATCATCATTGTTTGTTTGTTTATTTTTCTTATAATTTCTTAAACATTTCAAAGCATTAAGTCAAGTTCAAATGCATCTTTAGAGGAAATTTTACCCAAGTTCTTAGACTATAAGCATATCTTTGTATGGTTATCAGAATAGTTTGTTGAACCCTAAGGTTCTAGTTGTGATATTTTTTTATAAACCAACTAAGCTTCAACAAGAACTTGCAAAAGTTTGATTAATAAGAAAAAAAAAGGGCCCCAAAAATTTGGAAAATGAAGATTTATATTTAGTTTTCTTTTATACAAAATTTAAGATGGGCCCAGGAGGGTGTAACTGGGCCCTTGTGTCCATATTTTGAAGAAGCAAACTACATTCTGGAATGTGTCATTCATTTTATTGCAAATACAGAGAATGAAGACAAAACAGCCAAAGTACAGGCCTTAGTCAATACATTTCTAGCATCCTCCCCCTTAACATGGCTTCTGCTTTCCTCACCTGCTTCACTGGTCCAATGATAAATACCTGTCATGTCATGTATCAACCATCAGGAAACTGTGTTCAAACTGGAGGCAAATGACAATCTTATTCTAGTTTTTTCATAATCTGGAATAAATATTGAACTTCACAGCTAGACTATTTTCACACTTGCCATATTTGCTATCAAAACTCATTGTTATCTTGCTCTCTCTAAATATATAGGCCAGTAAAATTTAGGGTGCCTACTTCTTCATTCCATCAGAAGTTTAGTATAATTGCAATTGAAAATATCAAATTTTCATGCTGTCGTACATATAATGGACTCTATTTACTGTTCTGTCCCCTGTGGAACAGTCCAATGGTTCAAGGCACACACTTCTCTAGGGGAGGTCTGTGTGTTCGAATCTTATCGGGTGGGGTGTATAGCTAGGCCTGTTCGGCTTCTATTCCAAGCCCCTCTTTTTCTAATGTGTACTTGAGGTAAATATTGCAGTGGTCCTAAAGATACACACAGACTCACCTTGTCAGGTGGGCCCTTGGCACCTCCAATGAGAATTTCAGCACTGCAAACCCACAAAAAGCATGACCAAATTAAATTAAGCTTCAAAAACTTAGAAACCATAACGCGCGCGTGAGAGAGAGAGAGAGAGAGAGAGAGGTATACATACTTGCATGACTCTTTGATTGACAAAATGGATGCTCCTCTTCTTCCAATAATACATCCCATCTTTCCCGGTGGAACATCAAGAACTGAAAGTATTTCTTCTTCAGGTGCATCACCCTGTGTCTTTAGGTTATCTGGAAAGACACATCACACCTGTGTCAGTATTGAACAACACAATTCTTCAATGTAATAATAAGGTTTCACTACTCTTATGGAAGAAACTATAACCTGGAGCGGGAGGGACAGATGGCCAACCAGCATAATCATTATCATTAACACAGAAACATCGACAATACAGTGCGCCACGAACTGCAAGACACCACAAGGATCGCTCATTTAATTTCTCCAACATCTTGTGATAGATGTAAAGAAGAAAGCGGACGTCATCAGCAGCCGCACGGACCATCAATTCTGATAGTGGTCGATATGTCCAAAAGTTAGGGTCCTGTTCAGGAGACCAAATAAACATCAGTTGTTCAGAGCATCAGTTGGAAGCCATTGTCCTTCCAATAGGCTAATAGACACACATTGATCTATTAAGAATCTATCGAAGATGGGCAATCATAAGATAAATGTCTCAACACAACATACTCCCTTCGTTTTTTTAGAGAAACAAGAATTATTTTGGGACGGAGGGAGTATAATTTAAGATACTAAGCAAAGTGGCACTGGGAATATTACAAATCCAACCTTTATATAGCAACAATAAAAGTTTGCTGGTGCAGTTATACAATTTAGATGAAAGCTCAGTCTTACCATACCGAATTCAACATTTAAGTACATTTACACATACAACCAGTTTCATAATCCACTACTATTTAACAAACGAGAAGGTTTCCCTTTACATATAGCTCCAAAAAAATAAGTGACTACAGTTTAATCCAGGACCCAAATATATTTCAATTTTCAACTCTAATAAACTGTTGCAGTGACATCTGTATTGATTAAAACTTGAAGTAGAAAACTGCCCTTTTAAAAAAGTTAATACAAGAGAAAACATTTATGATCTTTGCCGGTTCCTGGCCATCATAATATGTGATACAACATTCATTACCTACCAACAAGAAAGAAAATACCAAATCGTCTTATACAATCAAAATCAAGGTTAGGGAATATTTTACTAGCCTGCCATAACATTCTCAGTTCTACCATCAATAATAATAAGATGTTTAAACCAACCTGCCTAAGGAGGACCCGAACTTCTTCCTTCTCAAAATAAGATATGCCTACATTTGCCAGTGACAGCATCAACATAAAAATTAAAGCAATTCAGAATATGCACGTATGCAATTGGATGCAAAACTCAAAGTTACAAGTAATGTTCATCTGGAAAAAATAAATTGATAATGTTCTTTGTTAAAGAAATATAGAGAGCACAACAGCAAAAGTAAATGTTGACAAGCGATCTTTAATAATAATAAAAATTATTAACTTCAAACATATATACAAAATGCATGAAAATTTTGACATGTCAAAATACCATAGTAAATTTTAACTAGTAGATAATTTGAAACTTCTCTAACATAATCAAGTCTTAGGGCATCAACTTTCGAGGTATAAGTTTAAACTCAACTCACATAGTGTAAAGTGTATATCCACATTTTTGGATCTTATATTTATTACACATCAGTAGGAATGGCCACAAGACCCGTGCAGCAGAAGTCCCATCTTGCCCCTAGTTATACAGGTTTGGTGACTGTCAAATGTGATCAGGGTGACCTATGAGGATGAGGCAATAACCTTAGTTCTGTTGATCAAAGGATTAGCTGTGGCTTCCTCAGATCTTATTAATATTTAATTATAGAAATGATTGATGACTTGTATGTCTTTTTTTTTAAGAAGTTTGTACCTTCACAAAGCATTAACCCTTAAGCAGCATGCAGTAAACTTAATTAGAGCATACGTGAGGGAGGCCATCCCAATGATTTACCCTCCTTTCTATTTTTTTTTAAATAATATCTAACTTTCCTGGGAGCATCCAAGAGAAGTTAATTCATCTCTACATAGAGGTACAAACAGTAAGGATACAAGTTTTGGACAGGCACCACATACCCACCTAAACTGAAGTAAAATTTAATCTTAAACTGGTCCTAAATCAGATTCTGTATGGCTGTAACCCTCATTAAGAACTAATTCCATAAAATCTTAGGATGAATGTTTTCAATTTTGATAGCAAGGTATACAAACTACAAGACCAGATGAAACGAACACTTTGGGAAAGCTAACTATAATTAAAATATAGATCCATTACCTAATTATTTAGTAAAACAAAAAATCTCATGCCTCACACTACGGAGAAGACTATCCTCATAAAATATCGTTAACAATTTTGCCCACCAAAGCCGTTAAACCAATAATTTGTACTACTCTTGGTACTATCTTTCAGCCATCATTGAGAATATTAACTTCATGAAATATTTTGGCAACAAGTAGTTCAGCACCAGAAACAGTATATATCATACGAATACCAGGGGCAAATAATATACCACAATAACGTGGATCTGCAAGGAGGCCTACAAATGATATGTAGTCATCTGCTGATCTCACCCGTCCCTCTTGCTCCTCTATCAGTGAATAAGCAATCTACATGCAGAAAAATAAAGGCAAATCAAGTTACTTGGAGTCCGATTTTCATATATCAGTTGCAACATAATATCTAACCAAAAATCTTTTAACATAACAACAAGCAACTTAAATCATGAGGCACTTTTGTCTTCATGGTAATTCAAAAAAAAAAAAAACTACAATATTCATGTGACCTCAAGCTCCAAAGAGCAAGATCTGGTTTCTAATTTCTTCATTACATTAACAACAGCAGTATGGTACAATCTTAAAGATACAATTTATTTGCAGCATTAAGGTATTTAGTGGTGACCAAATTGGCAAATAGAATCATATACATTCTAAAAAGCTACAACTATGATAAGACTAGAAACCCAATCCTCCAAGCATAATCACATTGTACAAACTATAGATATTTCTTGAATACTGCAATTTATGAAAATATAACTGAGAGAATAGTAGAACAAAATGGACAAGTAACGAACTAAGGCTGCTCACCTGAGTATCCACAACATTGTTCAACTTGATCCCAAATTGGAAGTACAAAGCCTGCAGAACAAGAATAACTTCAGCAATATTGCAATTAAGAGATGCTGATATGCAGAAGTAAATTAAACCAATTAGAGACCTCACTATCTCGCTTGCAATCGTGAATAACTTTTGTAATGTGATTGGACTCAAGTGCAGGCTTACAGGCTTTCATAAGCATGTCCCCACCCTGAATGGCATCAACAAGATAGATGGCATCTGGAAATGCAAGCTACCAGGGCATAAACTTGAAAATGTTAGAAAATAATGAAAATTTCCTTGGAAGTAAGATATTAAGCAAAACTGTCAGAGGGTGGATTGATCAAATGACAACGAGTATAGATATTCTGGATTTAAGTATGAAAAACAATACATACAAGAAATATATGATGAAAATCATCTAATTTTAGGAAAAAAGAAAGAGAAAAGCTAATTGAAATGCCAGCACATAGATTCAAGAAATCCATTGTTGTTGAAAAGAACAGAGAGTTTCCCCAAAATAATAAAATAAATGGTTCTAATGTGGACACTGAAGTACAAGAATACATAACAATATCAAGCCAGCCATATCATTCAAACAGAACATCACAAATTTTGGAGCTTTTGAATTTTCATTTACACCACTTCAGAGCCTGTATGTGCCTAGAAGTATGAGTGTTACAAACTCAGATCCATGCTATGCAAATACCTTTGCATGTGTGCCACAAAGACATGAAATGGAAAAATACTCGAAAAAGTAAACAGACATATTGATATTGTCCAACTTGTATAGTAAATACCATTTCTTGTATATTTTGGAAGATGCATGATTAAAGCTGGGGTAGCTTCAATTCAAGATGAGATTTCAGTTAAGAAGAACTAAAAGGTTCAGGAGTAGACCAAAGTTAACATGGAAAGAAATAATATGACATGATAGCACTAGAATGGATGGAAAGAAGTAAAATACAAGTAAAACATCCCCAAGAGTTTTACAAAAGGATTCATGTACCATCTGAGTTGGTTGAAAATATGATTAACAAGGAATGACAATACTATAGAGTACATGGTCATGATGGTATAGTTGTACTAATAAAATGGTGTGTAAAAGGATGTTACCTGCATGATACAAAGAGTTCCATGGCGACAGAGATCAACACCCTCGCAATCGAAACCAATGACTAATGGCCTCTCTGGTGAGGGTGCCAGAAATTCAGCTGGAAGCTGTGATGCATGGGTTACAATATGTATGGGAACCAGCGATTGGTGAGCTCCATTATCTAGCAGTTCACCACCTAGAATATGAAATAAGTAAAATGACTTATAAACACACATTAAAAAAAAACTCAATTGATAATGTATTTCCGACAAATGATAAACAGTGGGGCGAGGAAAAAAAGGCATTCAATCTAAAAAAACTTATACAACTAAAATTTATGCTCCAAAAATGAACTTTTCGTGTGAAGCAACAAAATAACAAAAGCTAGCAAATCCAAACATGCACACTGGATTCTGATTCTGCTTCGCATGAATTCGATAAAACGATGCCCACTCGCCCAGTGCATGAGACTTCACACGGATGGTATACTTTATGCATGATAATTTTTTTTTCCGACTCATAGGAGTGTTTTTGTTTTCACTTCAATTCTTTCCCTCGCCATACAAAGTACAAATTTTAAGAAAATGACAATAAAAAACCAAACTACAAGTTGTAAGCATTATACGATATGATAAGACAAACACTACAGCAGCAGAGTTTTATAGTGTACGAGGAACGAAGAAAGAAATGAAATGCAGCACACAAGCCGGAGGTTATATTCTATTACGATTTTGGGTGAATATGCTTCACTGAGCTCACTAACTCTCTCCTCATTTTCCTAGAAGAACTAGGAATACAACCTTGTACAAGTCAGTTTGAGCTTGTAGGAATGAAAATCTACCCAGCATAAACTGCAGTTGAAATAAATAAAAATAAAAAACAACCACTAACCCCCATTTGCTTGCCCAGAAAAAATTAAGTAAACAACAAGAGAAAAATTTGAACTTCACTCTACTTTGGCTTACAGAAACTGATACCCAAAGTGTAACTGTCAGTGATTTAACAAGCTCCGCTACTTTCCCGCAAATTCTCGGGAACCAAACACATCATAGCATCAAATAAAATAAAATAAAAACCCCAAACTAGTTCTAAGAACCCCACATTCAAAATCAAGACCAATGATCGCCGATAGTTAATCGAATCAGCGATAGATACAATCAAGCTTGCAACGAATGAATCGGCAAGTCGAAACCCAAAAAAAAAATTCAAAAAAATTCAAAAAAAATTCAAAAAAATACAGGTAAATTGGTGGTATCTGGTGGAGTTGAGAGTGAGAGAAAGAGAAGGTAGTCACCAGGGTGAGAAGGAAGAGGAATATGAGCCTGATGGGAAGAAGGAACAGAGGCCATGTGATCGGACCCCAACCGACCATCCAACCCGATCACAACCCCTTTTTCCTCTCTGTTTTCGCTTTTATACTCACTTTTACATTTGGGGGTTTCGGAGTTTTATTTTATCTGCTGCGGAACGGAACACCTTGTGTCTGACAATGGCACCAATCTGTACCGTTGGATGTAGATGGCTGATGGATCGCAGAAGTTGTAGTACCACACCTACCGTTGATTTGCAATAGTACATTTAAGAAAGGAGGAAGGTTCAATTTATTGTTTGAACTATCCAAAACATGATGGATTAAGGTTTATTTTAGTCCCCGTACTATTCGGAACGTTCCAATTTAGTCCTCGTACTATAAAATGATAAGCTGGAGTCCAAAGTTCAACCAAGTGTTTGGGTTTAGTCCAAAAGTCTCGCAAAAGTGGTTGACGGAAGGACATTCCGTCAAATCGGGTGACGGAATCCGTCAAGTGCGGTGACGAGGAATTTTTTATTACTTTATTATTATTATTATTATTTCCTACGTGGCGATTATGTGTGTGCCAACTCATCAAAATGGGCCAAAATTACAATCTAGCCCATAAACAATTGACCAAATTCCCACCATATCCTTCTTCAACCTTCAAACTCTCTCCTTCCGCCACACCTCCGTCAGCCACCGCCGCCGTTCTCTCCTCCGGCTGCACCCTCAAACACCTCCGTTCTCTCTCCTCCGACCTCGCCATCTCCCTCGACCTCGCCATCTCCCTTAAACTCCCTCAAACACCTCGCCATCTCCGCG
>JAYMTF010004271.1:0-13515 GCA_036897485.1 Pelargonium nanum | reverse complement strand
GGACGGAAAATTTTCGTCGCTGATTCCGTCGCTGATCAGGGACGGAAAATTTCCGTCGCTGATTCCGTCCCTGATTTCCGTCCCCTTTAAGACATTTTCTTGTAGTGCAAAGCTTTCACCAAAAACACTGTAAAATGTAACAAACGATTAAACAAGAAAATGGGACGAAGAGAAGACGAATTTGGGAAGTGAAGATGCTCTCTGGAACTGATGAGAAGTAGGGAGAAGTGAGAATGAGGTGAAAAGCTCCAAAAATCCGAACCCTTTGCTCTTGGCTTTCAATCTCTTTTTATAGGCAAAAATGCTCCAGTGGCGCCGCGTCATGGTTGACCCATTGACTCCACGAAATGGCGAGATCATCGGTGCTGATTTGGCACGTTGACTCGATTTGAATTTCGAATTAGTTGACACATGGGCGCCGCGGCGTGGCTTGCTGAGGTGGTGGCGCCGACATTGCTGAGTTGGCGCTGCGGCGTGGACTGGGGATGCAGATGGCTTTGGCGCTGATGAGGTGGCGCTACGGCGCTGGTGCTCCAGGCTGCGGCGCCAACTCGCATGTGTGACATTTTAATGTTCGTCTTTGGCTTTTGGCTCCCTTTCATGCCGAATTTCATGTGTTCGAGACCTCATAATTCAATAAACACTAAAACACATATTATTTGACACAAATAAGTAATAATTAGCACTAAAATACTAAAATATCACCAAAGTACGACTTTTGTCATTCAAACACGTCACAAGGACATTTTAGGCATTTAGCACTCAGACAAAGACAATTCAAGTGCTAAAACAGAGCATATAAGGACATAAAGTGCATAATTTAGGTTCCAATAACTAGCAAAAAATGCGTGTTATCAGTTTCATAGATGTCTTAACACATCTGCAAGTTGTATTGATCAGACTCTTATTTCTTCATCTTGTCCGCTTTCGACATATACTTACCTCAATCGGGTCTCTCGAGGAGTTGTTCGGATCATTGTCCCATTAGTTTGACATTTGACTCCACAAACTGGTCGGTTGGAGTAGAAGAGACGGTTTTCAAGATTAAAAATTTCAGTTTTCATTTTCTTTTTAGTTTGGGTCTCAATTTATCTCCTTCACTTTCTTTTGAGAGTTGGAGCTCTAACCCATACCATGTTGGGTCAGCTCTATCCTCTTCTCTCGGTGAGTTTTGTACTTTATTTGCCTTTCCGGACTTTTAATAAAGTTATTGTTTGCTAATTAAAAAAAACATTCAGAAACAACAGAAAAAATTGTTTTTCTCCTACGTGAAACTCTCTATAGTCTAGGTGAACTATCTCCTAGAGCTACAGTTTGCATGCAACATTAACTCTAGTAATCATTGCAATCTCATATCTGTAATCATTCCTAATCCAATTTGTTCGTATTCTTCGCTTGTGATCTTGGTTCTTGTCTTTGGTGGTTTTGGGTTTGCTCTGTCTGGCTTTGTTATTGTGATTGCTTTAGTGATCTTTTGAGTCTTTCTTTTCACTCTTCCTAATCTCCGGATCTTCTTTTTATCTTCCTCTGTATTTTCTACTAGCTCTTCCTCTTTGTGGTATATTTCTTCTCTGTCTTGTTCATCTCGGTTTGTCTTTGATGGTGTTACGGAAGCGTTTGGCTCTCACTCCTCGTTTATTGCTAGGAAGGGTTAAGAGCTTGCATGTCCCTCTCACATATATATACATGGAAAATACTGCTAAGTTGCAATTCTCTTTAATAGCTTTCTTTGTTGACAAAATGAACTTATCTCATTTTCTTCTAGATTATGCTGGAACCGTGTGAGTTTTAAAAAGGTGAATCTAGTCTAGTTTTCTCTTGTCCCACATCAGACAGATACAAACATTTTGGTGGGTTTATACTGAGTTGATTTTGTGATTGGGTGTTCCCCTTGGGGGTACCCACTTTTGTGGACAAGAGAGGACTCACTTGGGCTGTTGTTCGTTTGACCGGGCGGGTCGATTTAATGTGGTGTGTGGGTGTGAGTCTACTTGAATATTATAAGAGGGATGACCTCGACCTGGAAACGAATAAGATTAAACATAATGACCATGCGTCCAGACAATCAGCTGGGTCGGTTGTCTCCCATATGGCATTTCATTATATCGTCGATTAGGTTGAGAAGAGGCTTTGAATCCTTGACACATCCCAACGGGGGCTAGGGAGCCTAAGATCACTAACTTGCAAGGAGAAAGGAGTGATTGCAGATGGCCGCAACCAACAATCTGGCCGAGTGCACCTTCCCAGTTGGATATTTAAGATAGAGGTAGTCGATTAGGTTGAGAAGAGGCTTTGAATCATCGACACATCCCAGCGGGGGCTGGGGAGCCTAAGATCACTAACTTGTAAGGTGAAAGGAGTGATTGCAGTGGGCTGCAACTGAGGAATTAACTCGAAAGCCTTTAAGACCCATGGATCCGGAAGCACGCAGATCGAGTTTCCTGAACCTACTCGGATAAAGCAACCTTTCTTTCAGAGAGGTTGGGCTGCCAGTATACTACTCCAGACATAGCTTGGGTTTACCCCACATTGAGTTACAAGGAATAAGCATTTAGGGAAGCACTTTTACTAACGCGTCGAATAGTAAATCCGGAGTTGTCCGGAGGCGTCAACTTTGCTTCTCGAGAAGAGCGATTTATGTTTACGCAACGGGTTCCAACAGATCCAATGGATAGCTCTTTTTTTCAGGCGGTTTGGAACCCCACCAATAGTATCTCAAGTTGCTCGATCTTGAGGCATACACATTTAAACTCCCAAAATGTAGTTTGGAATGAATTGGATTACAACTAATTTTAACAGGACCTCTTGACCTTCTTTCGATATGAATTTATCATGCCACGAGTTTATTCGAACCAGGATCTTGACAATGAGGAGGTGGAAAGCTTGGTACATATGGTGAACTCCCACTAGAGCACCCAAATATTTGAGGAACGTCGGGACTTCATTGATACCCAATGGAGTCGTGACTTGAGCCTGGGCTGAAGCTGAACTATTGTTGTTCAATAAAACTTTGTATTTTGATAAGTTTATATGTTGGCCCGATCCTACCTCATATAGTGCTAGGGCATTATTGGTCTCGGCCGCTTTGGCTTATGATACTTTACAGAATACCAATTCATCATTAGCGAATAATAGATGGGAGATGTTAGAGCGCCCCTCGCGGTTTTAAAACCAAAAATTTGCTTGGACACTTTTTTTTTATTTTTTTTATTTAGCCTTTAAGATTGAGGACAGGCCTTCGGCACACAAGAGGAACAAGTAGGGTGAGGAACGAACTTGTCTTCTTCTTTTTTTTAGCCTTTAAGATTGAGGACAGGCCTTCGGCACACAAGAGGAACAAGTAGGGTGAGGAACGAACTTGTCTGATAGTTCAACACCGCATTGAACTTGAAAGATTGCAAATTTAACACACATCATCATAAGATCAATTCAAGGTTGAGCGAATCCTAGTGCCGAAATTATTCCAAATAAGACCATTTTACCATGCCGTAAATTTTTGTACGTAATATCTAACTTAAGAGTCAGCCAACCCATTTTTCCTTGAGTCTTCCTGTGGATTTTTTTTCCTCCTGAGGATTAAGTAGAGAATCTCGTTAGCTACACAAACATTATCTGAAATGAACCTATCTTTAATAAAAACACTCTATTTGAGTGAAATGATCTCACGAAGGACCGCTTTTAGTCTGTTGGCGAGCATTTTAACCAAAATTATATACACTACGTCGCAAAGTGCAATAGGCCTGAGATCACTCATGCTTTCCGAGTTCACCTTCTTAGGAATTAGAACGATTGTGGTGTCATTTAACCCATCCAACATTATTTGTTCTTAGTGAATGACAGACATGCTTCGGTCTCCACCAGCCCCTTAGTGGGCCAAAAGTTCTGATAAAAATGCTAGGTTCATTACGTTCGGACTCGAAGCCTAGTCCTGATGCATTGAGAATACCGCATATTTTACTTTTGACGGATCGAAATCTCGAAGGAGCATCTCACAGTATTTCTCTATCACAACATGCACTACACGCTTAAAATACCTAGGATCAAGGTGTGCGTGGGTTGTTTTACTAACACTATACGATATAAAATCACTTTTATTTACTTTTACAAATTTTTGTTATTAGCAAACAACGTTACTTTTAAAAGTTTGTTTGAACTACTTTTAGATTTTCAATAGTATTATCAAATAAGGCCTTAATAATAGTTGTACTCTTCCATAATAATATATTATTCCCTCAATAGTGTGCATTCTCCTGAAACATAAAAGAGTCAAAATCAAACAGCCCCAGCACTCAATTTGAGACTTTTATTCATTGTTGGGTGCATATCCAAATGTAATACAAATACATCAATTAAGTACACAGTTGATGAGCAGAGCAGAGACACTAGGTCAGGACAACAACATTAATGTATATATGTTATGCTGTATATACAAACTCAAATCGCATCAGAAGCTTCACAGATTTGAGTTTCTCACCCATTTCGTCCCAAAGCGGGACTGCCCGGATCCCCGGTTTTAGTTCTGCAACTGGCAAACACGTCTGCCCTCCAAAGTCATCCTTCTGGGACATATCATTCTCTTTTACTACAATCTGGAGCAGTGCAAGCTCTGGGACGCTCAATTCAAACATGAACTCTTCATCCCACACCGGACGCCAATCGTCGTTTTTAGTTTTTGTTTTCCTCTTAGCACAATCTGCTGCTGCTCCAACAATGCTAAGCTGAAAACCAGATTCATCAGCATGCACTTAATTGGATATAACATTAATGTTCACCTATAAAAATCAGCTACATTTTGTCTCTGACCAGTGGCTATTATTTGAGCATAAACCGACACAGTAAACTAACCTTTGCGTAGAACTCTGGTGCTGAGAATGTATCAAAGTGTGATGGGCTATAATCCAAGTGCCATCCATCCCCCATGTATAGTTTAACCTGTTGAGTAACATGAATGTTCTGAGAAGAGTTCAACAGATCAATCAAACTAGCTAATAGTGTAACTAAATTTATCCACTCACCTTTAATGTCTTCTTCACTGGCAACTTGCATTTAGGATCAAATACCTCATCACTTGAACCTTTGTCAACTAAGAAACTAGGTTTTTTCACGTAACCACATCCTCCATTGGCTCTGAACATCCCGTGCATCAGCCAGAGTGATTTTCCATATCCCTTTAATGGGAAAAATCACATGTCAGTATGATTTTATTTGGCGGGGAGGGAAGGCAAATGACACACAGATTTTGATCTTCTCTAGAAGTTAGGATTCATGCAGAAATAGACAACTAATTGTAGCACTCAAGTTGTATCATAGAGCCCCCTTGAAAAATCAAAGCCATCCTTAAATTTCCATAATCCCAATTGACTCTGGCATGGATCATTCTTATCCATACTGATCTATTAAGGTAGGTAAATATATCTGTCCATCCATCCACATCGCATAAAATATAATTTAGAGTAGCTCACACTACAATGTCAAAAAGTATATAGATGTTTTACCTTGTCAATACAATTAAACTACAAGATTAGATTTAAGAAAGAACATATAAAAGCATACGTTCATCAACAGAACATTTAGTTATGCCTTTTTTTTTTCCAAACAGTGAAACCTTGAAGACGACTATGTGCAACTAGCCTTTTCCTAGAACACAGAAATTCAAGAAATAGTAAAAGCATATTAGAGGATAGGTCAAAAACAAGAAAGAAAAAAAACATTTAGGAAATGAAGTCCTTCCAATAGTGAAACCAAGAACCTGACCTGCATATTAAATGCAACCATCTGAGCCCCGTGCATCCATCCAACGTGTGGATCATAATTCGAGGAGGTGACCCGAGTTCCCTTAGGGTACACCCTCAAGATATTCATCTGTGTGAAGCTAGAATGGACAAATAGATAAATCAAAATATGGTCATATCTGGTAAAGAAAGAAGACATATAATGGAAATCATTTTACATCCATCTAAAACTAGAAATATATAGCACCTCACAATATTAGTTCCATAAGTTGTAGCAGCATCCTCAAGCCCCTTTTCACTCAAACTAAGACGTCTAACTTTATCAGGTATAACTTTCAATGCCTCTTCTATCCCGTTCTTGGCTTTCCCTGCATGAATAGTGATTAGATGCTTGTATTGAGGAAGACGTCGTCGCCCTGTCTTGCAGTCTGGGGCTCTAGCATCATCATCGTCGCTGTCGTCCTCATCATCATAATCATCTGGATCACTCTGCCATCCATGAAAAGATGTTAATAAATCAGTGATTTCAGAAATCAAATTTGTACGAGATACATTTCGATTTCTCAGCTCACTATGTCATCAGCATCGGGTTCAGATGCAAGTTCCGGCGCCTTGTCATCATTAAGCTTTGGTTTGTGATGTTCCATTGGAGGTTTGGTTGAGATTAAGATTCGGTGTTTCAGTGATTCCGGCGAAGGAAATTCCTGCAACTGTGACTCAGGGTAATACAGTGTGTCTCCAAATGTTTGAGTGAGCATCTGCGTGACACAACATTAGAATTTACAATAGGTGAATAGCTAAAAAGAAAAAAGAAAAAAAATACAATACTAACATCAGCAACTTTGGCCTGAAGGTCCGGTGTGAGGTGATCTTCTAAGGTTATGATGACCGGGTATGGAGAAGCATCGAAAGCATGCTCTTTAATTGACTTCAAACATTGGGACAGAGGCACAGGAGCAGTCAGGGTCCTGCACACATTTATGCAGATGGAGAATTAGGAAATGGAAATAACATGGGACGTTCAGTTACAGATAATATATTATAATAATGCGAGACTAAACAAGTTTCTAAATTGGAATATAAGAAAAGAATACACCTTCCATGAAGAACATCAACGTCATCTTCAGAAGAATTGGGCCATATATCAAGCTCAATGACTCTGACACCCATTTGGAGAGCTTTGATAATTGGGAGATCACTGCAATCACTGCTGAGCTGGTTCCCAGTTAGATAGGAATTATGGCCTGTGTATATGAAATAGTGCGACAATGGCGCAGACATGTCATGGTGCACCTGAAAATACAAACATTGTTAGGCATTGATCAAAGAAATGAAAAGAAGATCCGATCCAGAGCAGAGCAGAGCAGATCGAGCAGACCTGGGGTCTGAGAGGTCCGTTGAGATCCTCAGAGAAGAGGAAATGGAAGAAATCTTGGAGGTCGAGCGTGCGCGGAGGGTAGTCGGCGAAGGAGTGGCGGCGCTGGACGACCTGTCGGATCATATCCTCGGCGTCGACGTCATGGTCGCCTTGGAATTCGCGGAGGAAGAGACGGAACTGATCGGCGGTGAGGTGGGTGCCACCGTCGACGAAGCGCGTGAAGGCGTCCTTGACGTCGGAGGGCGGGCCCACCTCCTCTTTGGTCTTCGATTTGCGGCTGAACATCTGATCTGATCTGATCTGTTCTGATGATTGATAGATCTGTTGTTATCACAACCACAACTGCACAATTGCACAACTGTTCTGTTATGTTATGTTGTGTCGCTGATCATCAACCAAATATGGTTTGGATCTGCGTTTCCGGACCTTTTGAACAAATAAATGTACTTAATTCCAAGCTTCAAAAGCCAAGACATCCTACGTGGATAACTTTATCCATCCAATGTGTCGGCAACCTACCATTCTATTTTATTCCACTCAACCCTACAGACTACCATTCTATTTTTTTTAGGAAAAAGGTCCCCAGAGGTCCTTGTACTATCTCATTTGTTCCATCGGGGTCCTTCTACTTTACTTTGTTCCTGCGAGGTTAAAGTATCACTCATTTTGTTCCTGCGAGGTCCATTCAGTTAAGTCACTAACGGAATCCGTCAAAACTAACTGACGTTGTTAGTTTTAAATATGAAAAACAATTTAAAAATGTGTTTTTACAATTTTGCCCTTAATACTTTTCAATTTTATATTTTTACCATCTTCTTCCTCACTCCTCTCTCTACTGTGTTAATCTCTCCAATTTTGAAATCAAAAACAATTTACAAACAAAACAAAGAAAATTTGAACAATTCTCAATCCATAATCAAATGAACAAGCTTCATAATCCCCAAATGTATTAAACTTAACATCAACAAAACATAACCAATGACCATCACCTGTGATCTCCTCCATCCAACCATTCTATTTCTCAATGTAATCAAATACCAGAATATGAATTTTCAAAACAAATTATGAAATCAAGAACAATTTCCAAACAAAACAAAGAAAATTTGAATAATTCCCAATTTATAATCAACTGAGCAAGCTTCGTAATTCCCAAACTTTTAAACTTAACATTAACAATACGACACTAAAATTTATTTGATAGAAAAATAAACATGAACAACAAAACAAAAAGTGAACTAATATCTCCAGATCTGACCATATCCAAATGAAAAAGGCGAGCAGAGCTCGTTGTCGTAGAGGGAATTTTTGGAGGAACTGCTGGAGAGGACAGCACAGGCGTCGGCGGCGAACTTGAAGGTTTGATAGGAGAAAGGGTATTTGTTCTTGTCGAGGTGGAGGAGGGGGGCGAGCTTGCGGAGCCGTCGTGGTGGTTGTTGATGCGGTTGTCGGAGGCGAGGAAGACGTCAGTGACGGCAAGGATCTGGTCGGAGCCGTCGAGGTGGGGCTCAGTCTCCTGGGCGAGGAGAGCGAAATCGCGGGCTTGTAGGAGCTTCTCGGCGATGCCAAAGAGATGCTCGGCCTCCACATGGTTGGGATTGTCCTCCATTTTCTGGCCCTAAAGATGAAGATTTGATGAATTTGATTTGACAATTGGAGAAATTAACACAGTAGAGAGAGGAGAGAGAGAAGAGAGGAAGAAGAGGGTAATATTAAAAAATTGAAAAGTATTAAGGACAAAAGAGTAAAAACGCATTTTAAAATTGTTTTTTGTATTTAAAAGTAACATCGTCAGTTAGTTTTGACGGATTTCGTTAGCGACTTAACGGAATGGATCTTGCGGGAACAAAATGAGGGGTACTTTGACCTCGCAGGAACAAAGTAAAGTACAGGGACCCCGATGGAACAAATGAGATAGTACAGGGACCTCTGAGACCTTTTTCCCTTTTATTTATAATAAAAAATACCATTCTATTTCATCTATTGCAGCCAAAATTATCTTATAGGATTTTTTGTTTGATTGGGTTATAGTCGGATTGAATATCGACCAACTTCAGATTCAGTTAGAGTTGGTTAAAAGTAGAATTGAGTATCATCGAGTTCAGGTTTAAATTGCTAACTCAAATTTTATCCAATAACAAAACTTGTACACGCACCGGTGAATGTTTCATGCACTAACTTGCCAACACTTAACTTATTAGACATATTGTACATTTGACGTGTTATGATTAAGCCAAGTCACAAATAAAATAACTAATGTGTCACATATTAACAATTACGTACAAAATTTGTGATATTTAGCATTACTCGTGAGCAAACATTACACCCATGCTTTGTTTCAAAACCTATAAATTTATGTACAATTAAATTACAGCCATGTAATGGTGCTCTGTATATGATCCAATGAATGGGATAAAAAAGAAGTGGGCATTGAACAACACCAAAAGACACTAGTTAGATCTGATCTACAAACTCAAAACGCATGAGGAGCTTTACAGACTTGAGCCTCTTACCCTTTTTGTCATAAAGAGGGACAGCCCTTATCCCTGGTCTTAGTTCCGAGACAGGTAAACATGTTTGCCCTCCAAATTCATTCTTCTCTGACAAATTGTACTCTTTTACTTCAATCCCGAGCAATGCGAGCTCTGGTACTGTCAACTGGAATGTGAACTCTTCATCCCACACGGGGCACCAATCATCCTCTATCGTTCTTGTTTTCTTCTTTGCACCATCTGCTGGAACTCCGACAATAGATAGCTGAAATGCAGGTTCATCAACACTTCGTTATTAGAAGCTGTTCGACCGGATTGTACTCGTAGACAAAGTTTAAACAAACACTTTTTTTCCTCATATCTGACTCACTAGGACTAACCTTTGTGTAGAAATCTGGGGGAGAATATTTATCGAAGTGTGTCGGGCTAAAATCCAAACGCCATCCATCCCCCATGTATACCTTAACCTGTCAAGTAACAGGGATCTTCTCAAAAGAATCCACTGGGCCAATCTAATTCGTGCTCAAGTTAATATGATTTACTTACATGTAACGTCTGCTTAACTACCAACTTGCTTCTTGGGTCAAAAACCTCATCTGATGGACCTTTCCCAATCAAAAAATCAGGTTTTTTCACATAACCACACCCTCCATTGGCCCTGAACATCCCTTGCATCAGCCAGAGTGATTTTCCATACCCCTGTTATGGGAAAGGTCACATGTTAGTAATATTTTATTGCTGAGATATTTTAATCTTCTATAAAATCTTGGATGAAAAATAGAAAGCTAATTATAGCCCCAAATTTTAGGATAACGAAAACTCTTCCTCTTCCTCTTCATGGAGCCCTGAAAATCAGTCATATTCACCTATAGGATTTCATAATGCATAAGGAGTTTAGTTAAACTTCTTTATGTATACTTAACTGAAGCATCACTTATCTACCAGTTTTACAGGCTTTAATAGGATATTATATTACAATCTTAACAGTACATATATGTCCAAACTTATTATTATACTTAACTGCACAATTAAATTTATGAAATAGGAGTGAACATTTATGAAATTATCTTAAATATGCTTTTTTTTTCAGTGAAAGCTGACCTGCATATTGAAAGCAACCATTTGAGCCCCATGCATCCACCCAATAAGTGGATTGTAATTCGAGGAGGTGACCCGAGTTCCCTTAGGGTATACCCTCAATATATTCTTTTGTGTGAACCTAAATGTATAAACGAGATATCAATATGGTCATACAATAGAAGGAAGATAAGAAGAATGGTACACAACTTATAACCAAAATCAGATAAACACCTCACTATATTAGTTGCATAAGATGCAGCAGCCTTCTCGAGTCCTTGTTCACTCAAACTAAGACGTCTAACTTTATCAGGGACAACTTTTAATGACTCTTCTATTCCATGCTTAGGTTTTCCGGCATGAATAGTAATTAGAAGCTTGTATTCAAGAGCACCCGACTTTATTGACTGGCTGAGAAGGGCATTGACATCTTCATCATCTGGTTCACTGCCACACTGCAATTCACACTAAAAAAAAATGTTAGTAAACATGAATCAAGTGCATCAAATTTGGATGAGATAAGTTTTAGTTTCTCAGCTCACTTTCTCATCAGCTCTCAGTTCTGATGCAACGTCTAGCGTCTCCTTTTCTGATACTCCATTATCACATGAGTCTCCTCCATCAATTGAGCTCCCTCCCGGGTCATCCCGCTTACCTTCAAGATATTCCTTTGGTGGTTTGGTTGAAATAACTATTCGGCGCTTTAGTGATTCTGGTGAAGGAAGCTCCTTTAAGCCCTCAAACCCAGTCCCAGGGTAATACAACAATTCTCCAAATGTTTCAATCAACATCTATATGAAATATGATTGAGTTGACGATAAATAAATTGAAAGAAGTAAGGTGCTTCATCTATAAATAAAAACAGCTATACCCGGAGAAAAACAAAAGCTAACCTCTGCAACTTTAGCCTGAAGATAGGATGTGAGGTGGTCTTCCAAAGTTATGATGACTGGGAATACAGAACTATCAAAAGCATTCTCTTTAATTGACTTCAAACATTTGATAAGAGAAACAGGAGTTGTGAGAGTCCTACATTCAATCAGAGAACCCCATATTTGAGAACTAAATATATCTGACGGAAACAACTCATGAATAGGAACTTGAATTTTCAATCAAGAAAAACTTCCTAACTTTCAAGCTGTAATAGAAAAAAAAATAATTCTAAATAAAACTAAAATTTGCGTGTGTTTGTTGGAGAGAAATTTGTATGTACCTTCCGTGGAGAACAAGAATATCATCTTTTGTTGAATTGGGCCACAAATCTAGTTCAATAACTCTCACACCCATATGAAGAGATCTAATAATGGGAACATCACTACAATCACTACTCAGTTGGTTGCCTGTGAGGTATGAGTTATGGCCTGTGTATATGAAATAATGTGACAATGGAGCTGACATATCATGGTGCACCTGAAAAATGGAATTTCAAGCTAAACCCACCATTAGTTGTTTTTAACAGAAATTCGCAAACATATTCCTGAGAAACACAACACAAAATCCAAGCAATCTAACACATTATGAGAAATTAAACACAAAATACACAATTAAATCCCATCATTTTGCATGGTGAGACAACCAAACACAAGCACAAACAGGTATATATGACAATGTCTGAAAAGAGACATTCTTAGAAAAAGAAAAAAAAAAGCCAGGAATGGAGAATCCAACCAGATTGAACTAGACCATACTAGATGGCACTTGTGTACCGATTGTGGTGCACCTGGAAATGGAATTTCAAGCTAAACCCACCATTAGTTGTTTGTAACAAAAATACACAAACATATTCCTGAGAAACATAACACAAAATACAAGAAATCTAACACATTATGATAAATCAAACACAAAATGCACAATTAAATACTATAATTTTGGCGAGACAGCCAAACACAAACACAAACACAAACAGGTATGTATATATGAAACTGTCGACATTCTTCGATCAAAAGCCAAGCCAGGAATGGAGAATCCAATATTGATTATATTGTTGAAATTAAGGAATGAATTAAACGATTAACAATGTGAGAATCCAGACCTGGGGTTTGATAGGGCCGTTGAGATCGTCGGAGAAGAGGAAATGGAAGAAATCGTCGAGATTGAGGGAGTTCCTGGCGTACTTTGTTATATGGTGGCGGCGATGGACGACCTGGTCGATGATACGCTCGGCGTCGGAGATGGAGACGCGGGTGTCGCACTGGTGGACAACCATGAAGCGACGGAGCTGGTCGGCGGTGAGGTGGGTCCCTCCTCCGGCGAAGCGCGTGAAGGAGTCTTTGACGTTGGCGGGTGGATGGAGCTCGCTCGTCTTGAACTTGCGCGTGAAGAACTTGAACATCTTGTAGTTTGAACCCGCCATTTCCTCTTTCTTTCACTCGCGCGCATCGCATCGCAACGCCTCGATCGCCGCCGTATTGGATTTTCAGACACAATCGATTTTTATTTTCAATTCTCGAATTTCAAACAACAACAAACAAACCGTAAACTACCTTACCTTACCTTACGTGGAGTATTTGTTAATTACAACTTTACTTTTTTTCCTTCTATTTTTAGCATATCATATTTATAACATATTTCAATTTATTTTTTTATTATATTTTCACCAACAGCCGGAGGATTTGTAGAATCAAAGTATTAAGGTTCAAAATAATACTTGTAGTATACAAAACGTTCCAATTTGATCCTTATACTATCAAGTGATAAGCAGCAGTCCGAAGATCAGCCAAGTGTTTGGGTTTAGTCCAAAGTAGTCGTGAAAGTGGATGACGGAAGGACACTCCGTCAAATCGTGAGACGGAAACCGTCAAATATAACTGACGCCGTTAAAAATTATTATTTTATTATT
>JAYMTF010004270.1:0-13516 GCA_036897485.1 Pelargonium nanum | reverse complement strand
ATTTTAGTACCCTATTTATGTTATGCCAATTCTTGTGGGGTCACTGTAAAAAAACTACATGAAAAGTCTTTTGCAGTGATTTTAATTATTGTAAAATATTCTAAACTTATCATGATTTTTCATTTGTCAGTGGAGTCACGTGCACCCACTGCCAATGCTTTGGCTCCGCATCTGATCACACATCAAATACTTTATTAATGATTTGGCCGAATCAAAACATACCACATGTACAATACGTATTATAAACGAACGCTCTATGCCAAAAATTGATGAGAGGGTGCTAGTTAAAAAAATTCTTTTCCTCTTTTAGAATACTACGACTTATAGGTTTTTTATTTAGATATTTCTAGTTTGCTAAATTTTTCTTTTTCTCATTTAGTTTTTCAAATAATATAATTTTATAAAGGGTGAAATGAGAGTGATTGCACCCACTCCATCTCTCAAAACTATGTAGTTCAGATTAATAACTCCTTAATATATTAAAACTATTTAATATAAAGAATTTGTCCTAAAAATGTTTAATATAATAATTTAAATATTAACAATATATATGAAAATTTACAAAATATCTATTGTAACTAAAAAAACACATTAATTATATGAATTAATTAAAAAAATTAACACATGATACAAACAAATTAAAACCAATAATTAAATTTATGAAAATTGTAATAAATAAAAAATTAGATTGACACATCAATGACAATATGCACCACATTAAAATTATTGTATCCAATGGGATGCTGTATGCACAGAAATTCATTAGGGTGTGTGTTAGTGTAACTAAATAAAGGGATATTATTATTTGTTTGATTTTATCTAAGGTGTGATTTATATTTTTATCCTCTAAATTGATACCTAATGCACATAAAATTATGATTAATTAATTCACTACTATTCAAAACTACGTAATTTTTAAAAGTGCATTGCTTTAAGATTACATTGGTGAACTATTTCTCTTTTATAAAAATATGATGAATGTAAATGTTACATATATTTTTGGGGAGTGATAAATTCACCATTTGAATGGAAAAATCCACCTATTATTGGCATGCTAAAACAATATTGCCCTTACAACCATTTCAAATACTTTTTTGAGGGGAAATAAGTATTAGATTAAATTAGCAATAAGCTCAAGGATTGGTATCGGACATGAAGCCCCGACCCATCCACTAATCCCGAAAATAGACATTGATGATCTAGCTAACATATGAGCTGCCTGATTGGCAGAACAACGAACAAAAGAAAACTCAATACTCGAAAAGCTAGAAAGCATGGACATAATGTCCTGAATAACAAGACATAAGGCACTAAAAAATTCCTCCCCTCCGGACTTAATAGCACGAACTACACCCTGCGTGTCGGACTCGATAATTACTTTGGGCCATCCTTGAAGAGCTGTCCAAGAAAGAGCCTCCCGAATGGTTAGAACTTCAACCATTTTTGGATCAAGAGACCCATACCAACCCGTCCTGCCACCTCCAATCACAGAACCCGCAACATCCCTCACAATCCACCCCCACCCTATCGGTCTTCCGACGCAAAGACCACTCCATCAGTGTTAACTATGACCACATCAGTCGGCGGAGGAGGATGCCAGCTGCTACCAGACGCTGACTGAGCTTGATGATGGTCCGTCTGAATAGCAAATACTAGTTCTTACACTTATAACTTCCATAAATTTTTTTGAACACTATAACTTCCATAATTAATTTCACTTATATTTTTTTATTAGTGGCTCCACATATAAATATTTTCTTTTTCTTTTTCATTTTCTTTTTTGACTTCAACATTTAATTTTTATTTTGTATTCTTAATTTTTATGTTGGGAGGAAAGTAGAATATTGACTATCAACTAAAATCTCCACTTATATACAAATGGAGAAAAAGGTCAATTTAGTCATCAAAATTTATAGAATAGTTACTCAATTTCAAAATGGCAACTCGTATTTGTTTTTTTAGTTTTGTTTTGTTTTAGATATTTGTTTTTTTGTTTTCTTGAACATTTTGATGTGCGTTTGGGTGTGTTAATGTTTCTCACATACATTGAAGCGCCATAGAAGTCCCGGGAATTTAAATGGGTGGTCCAAAAGAAGTTCGGGTGTCAATATGACAATTTGGGGTGAAATTGAGCTTGTTGGAAGATTGACCTTTGAAAGGTAACTCGTATATTTTGCATTCTAAATGAGCTCAAATGCAATTTGGGTTTTCTGAAGAATTGAAGAAGACTCTTCAAGATTTCCATAGAGCGCTCACTCTCAAAATTCCAAGGTCATTTGAGTAAAAAAAAAAAGTGTTTGGTAAAAAATTCATCTTGCGCGTGGAGCTGAACATATTAATTTTTCAGCATTTGGAAAATTTTCAGTGGTTGCAATTAATAGCGGCTGCATCGGATGTCCATTCTGGCTGGAGCGAGTGTCAGCGGCTGCAGCTGAACTAAAAAATAAATAAATTCCCGAGAGTTCAATTTTAATTACAAGTAATATCATGCGCTATTGCCATTGACAATGGCTGCAGCAAGACTGTCCTTAGGTCGGAGCAACCGATGCATACCACAACAAAATTGCATTTTGGTTGCAACTACTGTCAGCGGATTGGTGCATACTGAAAAGATTTAAGTGCGTGTTTTTAAAAAATAAATCTAGAACATGATTACAAAATGAAAGAGAAATATAAAACTCATTTGCAGAATCGTGATACAATTACCCCTTTTTTATTTGATAAATATGTCACGTCATCGTTAAATTGTCACATCATCGAGATTGAATGAAAAAGTTAACTGTCGTTACATAGAGTACTACTTATATCATGAGAAATTTCAAGTAAGTACTAATTTGGTGACATTTTGAAATTGAGTACTACTTAAACTATTTTATGAAACTTTGATGACTAAATTGGTCATTTTCTCTTCACAAATGCATCAAACTCACTTATCTTTTTTTATTTCAGTTCATGAGAATTCTCAAAATTCGCATTATAATATATAAAGGGTTAAGTAGTTTTTTCTCCCCTAGACTGACATTGTTTTTGGCTTTAGCCCCTAATTAGGGTTTAGCGTGGTATGAGCTCTTGAACTTCACTATTTTTTTGAGTTAAACCCACTTTACCGATCGTAGTCGGTTTTGATGTGACGCGTCAGCTGAGATGATATGTCATTATCATGTTACGTAAGATTTTAGTTTATGTCAACCTCTAGATGTGATAGATGAGATCGTGTCATAGCACTAAAAAAAAGTGTAGGAGAATTTATTAACTTTTAGTAGTGATGCAATACACATATATGGATTTATTAACTTTTAATCTCTCATTTGGCATAAAATTTAGGAGAATATATACTTCATAATAATTATTCATTAATATAACAAGTGGTACAAGGAGATCGGGGCACACGTACCCAGCAACTATTACACACTTTTATTTGATAAATAGGTTTATTTTACTCACTATGATTTCCATCAAGCATAATTAGATGAGATAAAATTTTATTTACTAGTATTTTTTTCTCTTCAGTTTCCATGCGTATTGGAGTTGTTAATTTTGATGGTATTTAGCTTAGCTAGCAGCTCAAGCACATTTGGTAATGGTATTGCAACCATAGCTGTAAGGATTTGCTTTCACCAATGCTTTGCAGTTGTAGTAAGACTCACCCCGCTTGTTGCATGGTATGTTCTTGGCATCAAGTGCTTCATAGCATATGTGTCCCTCTCTTCCCGACGCCATCGCTAGTCGTCCATTCATCTCCTTATTTCCAGTGCACTCGTTGAACGTACCGTTGCACCTGTTGACACCGACGCTAAGGTCACTGCCGAGAATTGAGTTGCCCGCCACGTCGTTGACAATATTGACGGGAGACGAGTCGGACACCATGGCTAGAGCGAGAACTAGGAAGGCGAGCGAGAGCTTAAACTCCATTTCGGTGGATGCAAAGAGGGAGAGATGTAAAAATAATTCGATGCGTAGTTAGGACTGTTGATCCGTTCATGTTTTCGAGGAAAGTAAGAGTAATATATAAATTGCAAAAGGGAAGGGCAAATAAGCCGTCCAATAAATGAAGCCCATGCATATCATTGGAGACAAAACACATTGTAGGATTGGAGTATGGAGAAGGTTTTTGTGAGATGTTTTGCTTTTAAACTACAGAGAGAAAAAAATAAGGATGCATTTTCTTTATGTGCCTAAGTTTTGTCCGCCCAAGACTAAAAGCATTGTAGCAAAAGATAAAGAAGAACTAAGTAGGGAGATCATTTATATATTTTTATATACCTAATTAACAAATAAATAAATAAATACTCCTTTCACTAATTTCAACCATTTGGATTTAACTGAATTAATAAATCTCTATGGTATCTCAAATCTCAACCATTTGAATGTATTCAATTTATATGGTAAAGCTCTTTTTAGTGTAATTAATATTAGGGTAAAATATTTCTAGACCCACTAGACATTTTTTTATTTGAGAGTTGGCCACTATTTAGAATTTTACCTTCTTTCGAACCCTGAACTTACATATTTTTATTTTTTAGTCCGACCGACCTGCTATTGCATGTTGAACCTGACACATCAGCCGCAAACGCCACGTCACATCGCCACATCAGAAGCCACATCAACCCAGTAGTACACGTCAGCAGAGAACCTCAACGGGGTGAAAATCCGCGTTTAATTTTTTTTCGTTTCAAACCATCAAAACAACGACGTTTGGATGGTCTGAAACCAAAAAAAATTAAACGATGTCCAGTTACAATTTACAAAGACGAGAAGAGAAGAAAAGAAAACCACCATCGTCTTCTTCAACCTCCACAACTTCTCAAATTTAATGAGCACA
Organism: Pelargonium nanum; assembly: GCA_036897485.1. Classification (NCBI taxonomy): domain Eukaryota; kingdom Viridiplantae; phylum Streptophyta; class Magnoliopsida; order Geraniales; family Geraniaceae; genus Pelargonium; species Pelargonium nanum. The sequence continues at coordinate 8,694 of JAYMTF010004270.1, read as the reverse complement.
GTGAAGTGGAGAACACAGTCCCATCCCATGAACGCTAAAAATGGCGGCGCCCAATAGACACTTCCTCCCACTGCTCCTTCTCCTTTCTCTCTCCATCCTCTTCCTCTACTCTCACTTCCATTCCTCTCTCCCTCTTTCCTCATACAACGAACCTAATTTCACTTTCGATCCCAATCCCAATCCTAATCTCATTCTCCGCCACAACTAAAACCCCAGTGCCACCGTAGAACCCAACTTCACTCCCATTCTCAAGGTCCTCGCTTACAATCGGCACGATTCCCTCTCTCGCTACCTCCGCTCATTCTCCCGCGCCGACTACCTCTCCGGCCGCGTCCACCTCAACATCTACATCGACCATGTCGCCGGGAACGCCTCTTCAATTTTGGATCAGTCGCACCTAATGCTCGAGTTCGTTGATGGCTTCGATTTGAGATTCGGAGAGAAGCTCGCGCATGCACTACCGGACCGGGAACGTGGGGCTCCAAGCGCAGTGGCTTGAGGCTTGGTCGTTCTTGCGGTTTGTTGAATCGTTTAATTTTTTGGTTTCAAACCATCCAAACGTCGTCGTTTTGATGGTTTGAAACCAAAAATAAAAAAAATAAACGCGGCGTTTCACCACGTTGAGGGTTCTCTATTGATGTGTCTTGCTGGGCTGACGTGGCTTCTGATGTGGCGATGTGACGTGGCATTCGCGGCTAATGTGTCAGTTGCAATTTGCAATAGCAGGTCGGTTGGATTAAAAAATAAAAATATGTAAGTCCAGGGTTCGAAAAGAGTCAAAATCCTAAATAGGGGCCAACTCTAAAATGAAAGCAAGTCCAGGGGATCTAGAAATATTTTACCCTTAATATTACTTTTATTAGAATCTCTACATGTTAGTGTAGAGTAGTTTATGTAATTATTGGGCTAAGCCAATAATTAATTGGCAGCCACAAGTTATATAGTGACACCTCATTAAAATTTTGGATCCGGACATTCCGCTCCTACGTATTCATTGGGGCGGATTTGAGTGACATTTCATCACCTCATTAGTTTGACTTTGCTTGAGCCTTTCTTGAACTTGACAAGATTTTGACTTTAGCCTATGTTCTCCAATCTTACTTGTTCAGAACCTTAATTGGAGTACTATTTTTTTTTTTATTCTCGCCCTGTAACTTGTTAGAACAAGTAACCAACTGCCACTTAAGAAATTTGATAGGTCAACATGTTGCGTCAGCAAATTGTCATATAAGCATTTATAAGTTAAATGGTTTTGTCCCTCCGGACTTGACAAAATTTTGTATTTAGCCCCTAACCTCAAATCTTCTTTGTTTTGATCCTTGAACTACTATTTTTTTTATTATTCTCATCCATGTGATTGATAATCAATCGCTAAATTGGTACGGTGTCATGTCACATTGTTTCAAGTGAACAAACCACGTCAACTTGCCTAATATTTTTTATAGCAAAAAACATAATCATAACCCTTTGACTAAAATCGTCAACATTTGAGAGTAAAAAACTTTAAATTTGTACTCTTAAAATATCAAATGAATTTTGAGAGCAAGTTGAATTAAAAATTAATAAGTTAATACTAGAATTGTCTAATTTAATAAATCCAACTTGCACTCGAAATTTATTTAATATTTTTTAATAAAATTTTAAAGTTGATTGTCCTAGGATGTTCGACAATTTCAATTCAAAGGGTTGTTCTTATTTTTTTTGTTATTAAAAAAATGTTGTCATGTTGACGTGATATGCTAACATGAAAAAAAATGTTACAAGACATCATATTGATGTGACGGTTGGTTACTAGTTACAAGGGTTAAAAAAAAATTGTTAGTCCAATGGTCAGAATAAACAAGATTTGAGGTTCGGGGTTAAAGTCCAATTTTCGTCAAGTCCAGGAAGGGCATAACCATTTAACTCATAAAAAATGGCGTGGCCATTTGCTTACGTGACTTGTTTGACATGTCAAATTTGTTGACATGGTGGTTGATTACCTGTTCTAACCTGTTACAGATGTGAGAATAAAAAATAGTAGTAATTCTAGGGTTAAAACTAGCAAGATTTAAGAACATGAACTAAAGCCAAAATTTTGTCAACATTTAACTACATATATAGTTATTCTTCATTCTCTTCTAGTTCGACATGGTATAAGAGTCGTATATCTGAATATTTCTAAACACCAATTTTTACCAAACCTTTAATCATCGCCATCGTCGTCAGAAGCTTCCAGCTATCTGAGCATCTCACAATCTCTACCACTGATACAAAAGGCTTCAACCAACCCTCCAACAAAAAACAAAGCTCGTATAACGGGAGTGTGCTGCCCACGCAAAACTCATTAGATTCTAGGATTGAATTGGTATGTCACCATTTGTACATATTCAGCTGGTTTTGACAACACTACCACCTCCATCACACTCATAATCAGAAATCAGTCGAAGCCTAGGAGTCGCATGTCATCTGAGCAACATGTGAATCTCACTCGCAACATGTGAACCTCACTTAGGTGCTGCCACCTGCAAAGGTGCACCAAGTTAAAAACCCACGTGGTTAAAAAAATATAAATAGACCAAGACAAATAGTACAAATTTAAGCACAAATCCCTAAACAATCTATTATCATTTTGAATAGAGTCAAACTTGAGTGTCGGGGGGTTATCCACTTAAAATACATTGTTTTGAAACTATACGAAACCTTTAAGGGAATCTGAGAGGAACGCATGGAGAAACAATAGGAACACTTGGAACAACATTTGGTGAACCCAGCATGAGCGAGACAGAAATGACTGGAACAGAAGAGCAAGCGGGAAAAAAGACGGTGCAACACTCGATCAAGTTAGCTAAGGCCTGGAAATGACCTACAACATAGAGATAGTGAGGGTTACCCCTTCATAAGTAGGCCCCCCTCTTATCGGCTCTAACTCCCTACTGGGACGGGGACTGTGTTTTCCCCCTAGGGAGCATGTCTTCGACAAGGCGAAGAGTTCAACCCTGAGCTGACTATCAATAGAGAAGAAGTGACCGAGCAAGATGATCTCAAACTGGCTTTAGCTGAGAATGCAAAGGAGAACCAATAACAACATATTAGGGGTATAGTAAAGATTGAGCACAAGAGATCGCCACCCATTTGGAGGAAGGAAATTAAGAAAATTATGGGAAATGAGGAAAGAGATGAAAATAAGACTACTGAGCACTGCAGCGATCCGCAAGATGCATGGCGGATATGTTGCCCTTCATAGAAAGCATTTCCCGAGAGGTTCTTAAAAATTCCAAAGACAATTATGAAGGAAAAGGGGACCCCAAACACTACCTCGACGACTTTATTTGTCATATTAACCTCTGATATAAAGTTAGAAATGCTATGAAGTGTAGAGCTTTTATGCCCACCCTAGGGGGTAACTCTGGAGACCGGATCAACAAGCTCTCCAAATGGATCTATATCCAACTTCAAAAAGTTTTCGATAAGAATTCATTTCCCATTTCCGTACAGAAACACAAGGACACTGAGAGCAGATCTAAACATGAACATCATGTCATTGCAATCAAAAGGAAATACAAGGCAATCATCAGAAGTACTCACATTATAGTAATTCTGCGGATATGTTTACTAAGGTGCTGACGCTTGATAATCTAAAGCTTTGTTGTAATTAAACTGTATTTGGGGTGATTAGTTTGGGACATTGTTGTGTACGTGGAGATGATCCTGACCTGACTTGAACTGCCCTTTTTATATATATACAACGATCAAATGGAGAGAAAGGACTAGCATGAATAAATAAAACTAGTGTGTTTCAGGATAATATTTCTTTATTTCCATATAATAATGGACAGTATACATTACAAATTCCAATTTTGGTCAAATAAAATGAGTAGCCCTAGTCTCATAACTTTAGGGACCCAATCTTGTAGATAAATAGTAATTTATGCTTTGTAAGTTACATTTTCTGTTGTTTTGTTAATTTTACAGTCTGTACAGTAATATACACAAACCTCAGTCAACTCATGGATGATGATTGATGAAGAACAAAGATCCTCCTCAACTGCTTTCAAAGGGCCTTTTGATCGAGCCTTTCGTTCCAGTTGAGGCATCGAATTAAGCTATGAAACCAATCCCCAGTTTGATCAGATTTGTTGACTGTTGGGAGCGGATGCTGGCTCATACATATTCTCACCGAGTCTCCTCTCGACAGTTGCTGTCTTCTTTTCCCATCAAAAGAAACCCACGCATTGCTTCGAGTGTCACTCGGTATCTGCTTAAACATCATCAATAAGAATCTTACCAACCCAGAACATGCATCATCAAGCAGTCCACATTCTTTGTACCTTCAGCCCCAAACCTAACAACTAAGCTTGACAACATAAAAGCATGCAATATGGAGATTGGAAGCATCAGAGTCGGTTATACGACCCAGAGTCTCCCAACCTGTACCAAAACCCATATCTAGCAAAGCTTGGCAATCTATGTTGACTAACCGAAAATGATGCCAATACTCATCAAGGCAGATGAAGTAAAACAAAGATACACGTCATTCCAAAACAACTTCAAATGTTTGACGCCAAAAATGAATTGTATGCATGTGAATACCTTAACGTGACCCAAGAAAAACACCATTGAACTATGGTAGCGTTTGGATTAGAAAAATTGGAATGGGAATGGGAATGACCAAAAATCCTAATCCCAGTCCAAACGCTACCCTCATCTTTATATATATATGCAAGATGAACTTTACCTTCAATTCAAGCCTTGCAGAATCTGGAAGAATGACTGGTCTAAATGAGAGGGAGTGTGGACAGATAGGAGTAAAGAGCATGCAAGGAACATTTGGATGCACCTGAATTCCAGATTATTTTTTATTAAATAATATGTTCAATAATAGAAACTATCAATATCAACAAAAATAAATATGACAATAATTGTTTTCGAGATTATTTTAAATTCAGCAAGGGCGTGTAGTTTAAAATGTAAAGTAAATTAAGACAAACATAAAGATTTATCTACTAACAAAGACATCAGTCCCAACTCCCATTTCCGACATCACCAAATTAATAACAGTAATCGGTCCAAGGGTATCCTAACAAACATTGGATTGAAAGAACATAGATGGGGTAGAGAGTACAATAGTTATCCTACATTCCCTCTGACTCACTCAGAAATCAGCAAGGGTATCATTAGGTGAAAAACAGACCACTAAATAGTTACAAGAGTGTTTGAATCATATTGGCAAATCTACTATAGGTGATAAAACTAGCTCAGTTATCATCTTAGAAAGAACTCAATAAGATAGTAGGTTCACATAATTGAGAAATTGCTATGGAGTATGGACAAATATATCACAAGAAAGAAGGAAAGCATCATAATCTAAATAAGCACTATCAACTTGAAAAGTTTTATATAGAACTAGGTCTGACAGCATGCTTAAACACAGGCCAATTATTCAATAATCCAAGCACCACGTTGAAGTGGCAATTTCATAATACAGATTAACCTTTTTAAATGAAGGATGACCAAGCAATGAGGCACATGGACCGAAATAATTAAATAAATAAACATTTTTTTATCAAAAAAGTCCATTGTAATTTGGCGAAAGACCTTCCTTTTTCTTGACTTCAAAGAAAAAAAAAAAGAGAGGCCAATTTAGATGTGTGAATCATAAAAAATATAAGCAATATATTAAAGCTCACACCTTATGAAAACCAAGAAACTAAAAAAAATCTCTAATTTATAGGACTGTTAATTCAAAAACCCAAGGTTCGTTACTGACCATGGAACCTCCTGCAGCTGTAGAGTAAGCTGTACTTCCTGTAGGTGTGGCTACTATGACTCCATCACCTTGAACCTAAAAGACATGCTCTCAATGTAATATCAAATATAACATCTAAATGCGAAATCATTCCATAAAGCCTACTAGGTATATATAACTTTTTTTATCTTTATTATTGAAATGAATTCATTGACCTCACCTTGGTTATAAGGCGATCATGTTCATAGCATTCAATTTTGGAAAGGTAGGGATTAGAACCTCGATCAACAACAACCTCATTCAGGACATCAAAAACTTTTCCAGGCATTGCTTTACCATTTCTAAAAATTTCACACCGGAGACGCATTCTAAGTGTTATATAAACACCATCCAGTGTTTCATTCCCATGGATGACCTGCTTTAGGTCCTGCCTGTAGCCTTGAAACTATATCAGCAAAAGAATTTATGAGTAAATTGCATGACTAAATGAGGAAATGGTGCAGTTAATACGAGGAAAAGATGCATTTTCATACATGAACTTTGTTAAGTGTAAATTTTCATATATGGCTTCAAAATTAACAAATTTTATATAAAGTCGCGTTCGTCAATTTTGACAATGAGACGTAGATGATGTGACATTGACTGTATTTAACAAAAGGTTATATTTGAAAATTTTGACTATTGGGACCAACATAGACTCCTGACTCGTGAGTTTTTACTTCATAGTTCATTCCTCTCCTATAACAGAATAAGGGCGAGTGAGAGCAAGGTCATTAAGTGTAATTGATTACTAGACTTAGGTTCTCCATAACTCTTTTCAAGACTGGTCTGACATTTGATACACAGCTTTGAACCTTCTAAACTTCCTTGAGGAAAGTGCAACCTGCTTGCTCACTCTCTCTGCCTGGAACTTCTCTTGAAATCTTGATGCCTCTCTTGTGACATTTTTATTTAGCTGACATGGCCATATAATGTTAAAGTAAATAAATACTTCCATGAAAAAGATCCTACACTTCCTCAGCAACCAAACAACCCACATACGTTTCTCTCTCCAAACAGGTTAAACATTATTTTCTTTTATGGTGGTTAAACATTCTTTATTTTCTCTCAATTCCATCACTTTCCTACAAATCACACACCACAAAACCCGAATTCCAAATTAAATGTCTTATCACTTGCTCCCACAGCAATCAACAAAAGCAAGGCCAACACAATAGTGAAAGTTCATTGTCTTCCTCTTTATATACCCTTTTTGTCCACTTTGTCAAAGACTAAATTACAGCTTTTGTCCAGCCCAACTCCTATAAAAGGATAGATGAGGACAGGAGAAGTGCATAAAGAAGTATTAACAAGCCAAAATTGGATTTCATTTCCAAAATTCCAAAACAAAAACCTCAAATTTTAAAAGTTAGTTGGAAGAATAAAGTGACTAGAAACAACACAGGATATGTATTCCTTCTATCCAAACTTATCTCTTTACATTAATCTTTAGAGGATTAACCACTATTCAGATGTGAATATCAATATGTAAATCCAGACTTCTGAGGAAGAGAAACTCGCACACCTTACAAGTTATCTATATTATTCACTCAATTGCAGATCAGATAGCAACTATTAAGTTGTTTTTTGAATTTGTTTGTATTCATACATAATCATGTGGATAGGTCAATCGAAAATATAATTTGATTTTGTTCTTTTCATTTCATAATTCGTGTGAGCATCGATCTCACAAAAGGGTTACTTGACATGTCAGCAGAAAAGTCACATGATTATCATTTGACTTCTACAGACAAGATACCAAGTGCCACGTCAGCACCAGTTGCATAATAATTATTGTTATTATTTATTCTTATTTTTTGTAACAGTCAATGGACACATCAACTACATTTAATAGTGAAAATTGGTAAACTTCTAAGCATGTTTGAAAATTAAACACTTCATCTAAGTTCATATATGAAATTTGGTTAGTCTGAAGTTCATGCATGAAAATACATTTTTTCCTTAATATAAGAAATAAAATGGCTTAGTTGAAAAGCTTACAGTGTGCGATGTGAGAAATCCAAGAGACCCAAGATTAAACGAAACAACAGGGGGAACAGGACCTCTAAATAAATTTGATGCATGGAGGATGACCCCATCTCCACCCAAGCATGCCACGAAATCAACCCTCTCATGAAGATCACTACATTAAGGGCATCCACACACACACAACACACAAAATAAATAAATAAATAAATAACATATTCTCAGTGAACAGAATTCTGAAACATACTTCAACCTTTTTCACTTCAGATCACGAATTTAAGTACCTGGTATCTTGACTGTAAAATGTCTGAACAAATCCGAAGCCTGGGATTCTGGCAAATATGTCGTGCACATCTGGTTCAACAAGAACATTCATTTTCTCTTGGTAATACAAAAAAGAGGCGACCTGAGCAATAGATACCAGAAATTCAGTTGAAACACAAATTCAAATCAATGACACAATCAAGGTAATTAACATTTGATATACAAGTAGAAAGTCCTAAAATATCATCCTAAATAATACTCCCTCCGTCTCAAAATAAGTGTCATCATTTCTATTATGAAAAATATTCAGGAGAAGTTAGTAGTGTTATATATTTCCTCTTCTATCCTCATGCACATGTGATGTAATAAACTTATGGGATACTAACTAACTTATTATAGAGACACCAGTTTTAAAAAAGCCCACTGAGGCGCGCTATAGAGCCTCAAAATGGTTGAGGCAAGACGACTTAGGCTAGGCGCATGAGGCAAAGCAGAATAATAGGCGCAGCGGAGGCGCGCCTCACTAAATATATAACCATATATTTGTGTTCTTAAACCAAATCTGATTTCAAATTTCAAATTATAATGTCTTTAATTAGTCCATTTAATAAAATGACTTCAAATTTCAAAATGTCCATTTTACAATACAAAAATTAATTTTTGTATTGTAAATTGAA
>JAYMTF010004269.1:0-13517 GCA_036897485.1 Pelargonium nanum | reverse complement strand
TTTTGTGATGTATTTGATGTTATTCTTAAACTTGGTTTATTTTTTATATGTTTACATTCACAAATTAACTAAATGAATCAATGAATTAACCCAAATTAAATTTGGGAAATTTGGATTTCAAAAAAAAAAAAACTGAAAATTTTGAATTTTCCGCCGAATGTTTGAAGTTTCTTATGGGTGTTTGAAGTTTCCGGCATAAATTGTTCAAAAATAATTTGATCCATGTCAATGCATGTGATGAAAGATAGTGTGTTTTATGTTCACCACTAACATATTGAGAAATTTAATTTGATATAAATTTAACGAGTATATTTTTTATTCAAGCGAATCAATAAAATGAAGCAAAATTTATTATAGTTTATAAATCATATAAAAAAAATAATGCACTGAAAAATGAATATCACTTGTTCATTTTGAACATTTCTCTTATTTTCGTGCCCAATTGCATAAATCACATGACATCAAGCATAATTTGTGTATACAAATGATGATTGGACTTTTCTATATTACAAAAATTGATGCATTAAAATACATAAAATGTGATATTATAATATTTTAATTATCACAAGGAGATGAAATAATTTTATGATATTTTATTTAAAACATTGAGTTATGAATGAGCGGTCTTCTCACTGAAAGAGTGAGTCTTGTCAAGGAAGGCAAGTATTAGGGTTTCCAAGGAGTGCTGGTTTAGCGTTTATCGTTGGTTCACTTTTGCGGTGGAGCAAGCGTAGAAGGAGATGCAAGTCTTTATGGTTGTGTGTAATGGCAAAAACTAATGAGACTATTGTTCCGTCGGTTTCGCCTACTGCAGAAGGTCTGACTAATCTCTTCATTGCTGAGGACGAGTTGGTCATCGAGTATGGTAGCTATTAGGTCCTAGCTCCAACCCTAACCCCGGGGGTCATCACTTTTGTTGGCGGGTTTCTCATGGACGTTTTCATAAACTTCACGAACATGAAACAAATGATGGCTGAAGTACGAAAGCCAAAAATGGGAGTGAAGATCATGGATGTTATGGATTTAAGTCAGGGGCGAGGAAGACAAATATGTTACTTTTTTAGGTTTTTCGATGAGAAAGATGTCCGGAAAGTAGAGGTGGAAGGCCCTTGGATGTATAATGGGCATTCTCTCATACTTAAGAGACTGGAGATAGGGGACTATCCATTTACAGTGGACCTATGGAAAATAAGCATGTGGATACAAGCTCGGGGTATTTTGAAAGGATATATCAATGACAAAGTCTGCAAAGTTCTCAGAAATGGCATCGGGACATACGTCGAGGCTGATTCGTTGAACTATAGAGGCGGCTGGAGCACTTATGCTCGGTTTCGATTCATGTTTGATATTCGGAATCTGCTCTGAAGGAAAGTGATTCTCATTTTGTGGGCATTGGAAAATCAGAGATCACATTCCAATATGACAAGGTTTCGACCTTCTATTTTTATTGTGACCGATTATGGCACATTGAAAAATCCTATGCCCGTTTTCTGGCTCAACTGAATCTGGGTCTAGAAATGGCCTTTAACAAAAACTTGAAAGCGTGTAAGGGCATGAGTGTGAAGGTTGGGGCTTAGTGGATCCGATCAGGGGTTGATCAACCTTGAATGCCGATCATATCAGAGTTTGTTGGTTCGGGGTCGGCTGATCCAGTTACACCAACTTCATAAGATAAGGTCGAGTTGGCAAAAGATATCACGCCAGTCTTGAAGAGGAATAGGGGTGATGGGAATGATGATTCAACAATCGAGTTTCCAAAAAACTTTTCATAGGCATGCCTGACAGATCAGGTTTGCTGAGATTAATGAGTACCATTGTGTGGTACTGTCGTGGGTTGGGCAACCTACGAACAGTTCAAGTCTTACGTAATCTTGTGCAAGAAAAGAAGTTGAATATGATTTTCCTTATTGAGACAAAAAGAACACGAGAGAAGTTGGAAAGTATTCAGAAGAAGTTGAAGATGGAGGGATGTTTTGCGGTTAATTTTTTGGGGTTAAGCGGCGGCTTGACCCTTTTTTGGGCTGATCAGTTCCAAGTATCCCTATGAGGAGCATCTTTTTATTTTATTGATGTTGCGGTGTCTTCATGGAAGTGGGGGCCATGGAGATTTACATGTTTTTATGGCGAGCCTGACATATCTTTATGAGCTCAATCTTGAGACAGATTGCGATCCATGTCTCATAATAATGTGGATCCTTGGCTCTGTGCTGGGGGTTTCAACGACATTTTGTTGTCCAATGAAAATAAAGGTGGCAATGATTATACAGGTTCCTTATTGGCTGGTTTTACTGATGCTGTAAGCGACCAACAGACTTTTTTTTTTGGGTTACCAATATACCCAAAGAAGAGGGTCGGGTTCGAATATCCAAATTGAGGAATGGTTGGATTGAGCTTTCGAGTATGAGGATTGGCTTCAGAGATTTGCTAGCTGGTCCATTTCGCATTTGTCATTTTTGACCTCCGATCATTGTCCGTTCTGGATATGGATACATACGTCGGATGCCCCGTGTCAAAAAAGGTTTAAAATTTGAAATTTTTGGTGTATGGATGGAGCGTGCGAGGAGGTCATTGAATTCGGTTGGGTGGGCTCATTGGTTTTGACAAAATAGATAATTGTGGGTCTGCTCTCTCAGCTTGGGGGCGGAAATCAGCCAATACCCTAAATAAAGAAGTTCGGAAAGCTTTACACCGATTGGAAAGACTTAGTAACAGGTCTAATGGGGAGGGTCGGTTGCAGGCAGAGATGGCTAGGGCAGACTACCTCTTTTTACTCAACAAACCTGACACTTACTGGAAACAAAGAGCAAAGTCGGCACGACTCAAGGATAGTAACAAAAATACAAAGTTTTTTCATAGGACAGCTTCTTCCCGAATATGTGATAACACAATTGACCGGTTGCGGGACGGATCGAGTTCTTTGGTAGAAGGCAGTCCCAATATCAAAGACATATTAGTTGACTATTTTGAAAGACAATTTAACTCCTGTGGGATTCACAATGTCCATCAGGAAACTGAATTAATAAACCCAAAAATCTCTCAGCGTCAAAATGAGGAGCTTTTTTTGTCATTTTCCAAAGAGTAGATAAAACGGGCTCTTGATTCCATGCATCCAAATAAAGCCTAGGGGCCTGATGGCTTCAATCCGGGTTTTTCCAAAGGTATTAATTGGCACATCATCGGAGGTGACATTGCTGCATCTTGCATCTCAATCCTTGAAACAAGTCATTCCGAGCAAGCTCAATGAGACTATCTTGGTTCTGATTCTAAAGAAGTGCTTGCCGATTTCCCCGAATGATTTGAGGCCGATTGTTCTCTATGACGTGTTGTATAAATTGGTCTCCAAAGTTGTGGCAAATCGCATGAAGTCGACTCTGAGTTATGTGATTTCTGATTTGCAAAACGCTTTTATTCCGGATTGTCTCATAACCATAATGTCTGCGTGGCAAATGAATTGTTCCACTTCATTTCGAAGTAGTCAGGTAGGGATGCTAGTTAGGGGCCCCTCAAATTGGACATGGCAAAAGCCTACAACAACATGGAGTGAGATTTTTTGCAGATTATGTTGACAATGATGGGCTTCTGTGATTGCCGGGTCTCGGTAGTAATAAGTTGTGTTCGCTCAATCAGTTTTCGGATCGAGTTTGATGGTGGGCTTTCAGACTATTTTGTGCAAGGACGTGGCATTCAGCAAGGGGATCCGCTCTCCCCGTATCTATTTATTATTGTGGCTGAAGACCTCTCTACTATGTTTCAGGCAACAGAAGAGGAAGGTAGTTTGCATGATTGTCATGTAGCTCAGAATGCTCCCTGAGTTTCACACTTATTTTTCGCTAAAAAAGCCTTAATTTTATTGAAATCCAACTCAGAGGAGGCAAGGAAGGTAATGAGCATTTTCAATATATACGAATCGGCTTCGGGACAAAAAGTAAATTTTGGAAAATCGTCGATTATGCTCAGCCCGGGTTGGTCGAATTCGGATGCCGCCAGTGTAGCGGATATTCTTGGTGTTCAGATAGTGTCGAAATTCGAGTCTTATTTAGGTGTCCCGACTTGTGTTGGCAGTAGCCGAATTGGTGCCTTCAAACCTGTGATCAATAAGGTTCGTGCGAGAATTTCGACTTAGTCGGTTAAAGCCCTCTCAAAAGCAGGTAAAAAAGTTTTAATCAAGGTTGTGGTTCAGGGAATTCTAGCTTATACGATGGGTGTGTACTTGTTACCTTTATCGCCTTGTCACAAGATTGAGTAGCTTCTGAATGCTTTTTGGTGGAGTTCAGGGAGTAGTCGTTCGTCGGGGCTCCATTGTCATGCTTGGAACCGACTCTGTAAGAATAAGGTGGTGGGCGGACTTGGTTTCTAACATCTGTATCAATTTAATGTTGCATAGTTGGGGAAACAACTTTAACGGTTGGAATATGCCCCATCTTCTTTATTTAGTCGGGTCTTCAAGGCCAAGTACTTTCTTATGTGTTCGGCGTTTGAGGCTCCGATCGGTCTTCAGCCTAGCTTCATTTAGAGAAGTATTCATGCTTTGAAAGAGCTTATTGGGAAGAGAATTGGGTTGGGTTTCGATATTTGGGCTTTCCATGATCCGTGGGTTCCTTCAATTCCGAATTTCTGACCGCTTGTTAACCCAAGTATGGATGAAGATGTTGCACCATTTTTTTGGTCGCGGATTTGTGTGATCATTCCTCGGGGGGATAGAATGTCCAACTTTTAAAGAAAAATTTTCAGGAAAGCTCGTGGCAGGAGATTCTGAAAATTTTGTTGAGCTGTTGTGTTGATGCGGATGTTTGGTCTTGGGTGGCTGAAAAGTCGGACCGATACCCGGTTAAGCGCGGTTATAGGTCGATGACTAGAGCGTCAGGTACGATTGGAGGATCGTCGTTGTGGAAGAAGGTTTGGAACGCGTCGGTCCAGAGCAAGGTCAAGATGTTTGCATGGCGTGTTTTTCCAATTGTCTTCCTGTGATGGTAACTCTTGTTCGTTTATGGGTTGACGTTCCGAGTGCCTGCCCTCGCCGCCATCGAGAGCCGAAGACGGTGCCAGTTCACCATGTTCGCTTGGGCATCGATGAGATTGCAAGGTCTGAGTCAAAGCTGTGCTTCGGTGGAGGAATTGATCTCTTGTGTTCTTGCTCGCCAAGATGAGGACCTTCTGTGCTGAGTTCTTTATATGGCTTGGGGTCTGTGGAAGAGCTGAAATGAAGGTGTTGGTCGGCGACGTGGAGGTTTGATCTGGAGATGATCCATACGGTAAACTCTATGTACCAAGCTTGGCTGGAAGTTCAAATCTTGCTGGAGTCAGGTTCGCCCTCTGCTGTTGCTTGTCCGATTTGGTCTCCTCTGGAAGGTGGCGCTTTGAAAATCAACATCGATGGGGTTGTGTTTTTGGAGGTGGGTCGTTCGGGAGGGGGCTGGGTTTTCTGAGACGTGGGTGGGTCAGTGTTGGGTGGGCGTCAGTGCGGCTGGGTTGGCGTCTTGGATTCGTTTGTAGTCGAGGCCATGACCATATATCCACGAGGCTTTCTCTTGGTTGGCTGAGCAAGGATGGAAGCATGTGATGGTCGAATCTGATGCTAAGGAGGTAATTGGAGCTTTGAAGACCGGAAGGGGAGAGATTTCTCAATGTCTTGGGTCTTATTTATTATGACATTGTGTCAATTTCAGATAGTTTTGATTTTATAGATTTTTGTTTCATTGGTAGAACAGCTAACCAAGAAGCACATTGGTTAGCTCGTTCTTCTTCATTGTTAGATGTTGAGAGCAGCTGGTTGGGTGCTAATTGTCCAATTCGAATTGCTGATTTGTTAGCTTTTGATTTATCTCATTAATAAAAGTTAACAAAGTTCCTTAAAAAATATATAATTTTATGATTACACACTCCTTAACTTACATGCTTGCACAAATCTTCGTATGGAGTAGTAGCACATGAATAAAATGAAAAATGGAAAAGAGAAGAAATATATATAGAGGGCAAAGAAGGATTTGTGGGGAGCAAAAAGGCTAAAGCCAAACGAGACGCAAAGAAAGAGAGCAGCTAAAAAAGAAAAGAAAAGCAAAGAGACAGAGAAGAAGAAGAGAGAGCCAAGAAAGAGAGCCCTATTCTCTCTCCTCCTCCTTCTTCTCCTCCTACCTCTCATACCTCCACACCACACACCACTCTAAGACCCCACAAATCTCCACTTAATTCTCTCCCAACAATGCCAGCTTCTCCTTCCTTCCCTTCAGGTAAAACCCAAAACCCTAAATCTCCTCTCCCCTCCCCAATTTCTCTCCAAAAATATAAAAAAATAAAATTCTCTCATTTTCTTGTATTTATGCATTTTTGTTGTTCATCCTGTGCACCCAATTTGATACAAAATCCGAAATGGTTGATTCAATTTTTGTGTAAAATGAATTTTGATTCGCAGACAGTCGGAGCAAATGGAAGAAGCGAAAGAGAGAGCCCCAAAACAACCGGAAGCCGAAGCAGGAGGAGGACGAAGACGACGACGAGGAGCAGCCCGAGGAGGAAGTGGACCGGGACGACGAGTCCGAAGACCCGCAACCGGCGGGACACGGGCCCGATCTGAACCCGCGCGAGTGCGAGGTCCTGCTGGCCGGCGGCGCCCGAATCAGCGACTTCCCGTCCGTCGTCAGGCACGCCGTGAACCGCCCCCACTCGTCAGTGCTGGAAATTGCTGCTCTCGAGCGAGCTAATTCGTTGGTTGGGAACAGGAACACCACCGCAGTCCAGAGTCCTGTGGCTCTGGAGAATGTGTCGTACGGGCAGCTGCAGGCGCTGTCCACTGTACCAGCTGATTGCTCGTCGTTGGATCAGGAGAGGCCGGATGGCAGCAGCTCCTTGTCGTATGTGATCACGCCTCCTTCCATTTTGGAAGGAAGAGGTGTTGTCAAGCGCTTTGGAAGCAGAGTTCATGTTGTGCCAATGCATTCAGGTATAATTTGAAAGCCACTTGATTGTCTCCCATTTTAAGCTATATGCGCCTTACCTTCATGATAATTGCTTAAAATCCCATCTTGGACATAAATTGAGAAATGCTGTATTCATATTTGTACTGGTTTTAGGGTTTCAGCTGATAAGATTAGCTTAAATCTGTAGGGAAATTTAGTCTGGAGTATAATTGAGACTTGGTGAGGATGTTCATTACTGATTTTAGGGTTTCAGCTAGTGAGCTAAGCTTAGACGTATTTGGAAATTTTTAGACCTGTTGTTACCTGAAAGATTGAGATTTGGGGTTCGGGACGAATCTATATCTGTACTTTGCCTGGTTAGTCTTCTTGATGTATTTTATTTGACACTCCCTAGTTCTACTCTGCTGGTTTTGAGAATCTGTGGGCATATCTTTTTGTATCTCCTTCTTCTTTTCCTCTCTTTCTGCTGTTAAACTTTAGTTTGATTTATTGAGGTGCTCTGATGTGCAGATTGGTTCTCACCCAGCACAGTGAATAGACTAGAGAGGCAAGTTGTGCCACATTTTTTCTCTGGAAAGTCACCAGACCATACTCCAGAGAAGTACATGGAGTGTAGGAACTATGTTGTTGCCAAATACATGGAGAATCCAGAGAAGAGACTCACAGTTTCTGATTTTCAAGGATTAGTAGCTGGTATTGACAATGAAGAGTTGACACGGATTGTTAGGTTTCTTGATCAATGGGGAATTATTAACTACTGTGCTTCTGCTCCAAATCGTGAGCATTGTGATGCTGGATCCACTTTAAGGGAGGACTCAAGTGGGGAGCTTCAAGTCCCATCGGATGCTTTGAAATCTATTGACAGTTTGATAAAGTTTGACAAGCCCAAGTGCAGGCTGAAGGCAGCTGAGGTTTATTCTTCGATATCATCTTATGCTGATGATGATTCTTCTGACTTGGACAGTAGGATCCGAGAGCGTTTAGCTGAAAATCATTGCAACTGTTGTTCACAGCCTCTTCCCATTGTCTACTATCAGTCACATAAGGAGGTGAATTGCATACTTTCTCTATCCACATCATCATCATCATATGTGACATCTTTGTCATTATGCTTATAATGTATTTCTTTTTTTTTTATACACTGGTAGTTTATTGCCTTGTGGAACTACTGAAAGTGCTGGCAATCACTGGTAATTATAACAAATGCAGCACTAGAGTTCTATCATTTCAGCATACTCTGTAAATTTTGATGTGAGATTTCTCTAAAGTAGTCTGCAAACATTCTTTTGATTGATGGATAATTGATAATAAAGTATATAAGTGAGTGATTGTAACTTTAGGATCTGTTTGGTGGCCTGGCTGCAAAGTAGAGCCATATGAGGTTCACTATTATTGCAAATCATTAAACCCTGTTACAACTTGCTGAACCCAAATTGAAAAGCTTCACTTTGTTGCTCAGCTTTTGAGGATCCAGAAGCCCAAATAGGCTTCAGATTCTGCAACTAAAATGAAGTTTGTATTTCATCAAACAACAATTTTCAAGAATTTGAGCTTAACATACACTCAAGGGATTAAAAGTATGACATAGGAGTATATCCTGTAAATTTAAGCATAAACGGGTTAGCACTTAGCGCTGAAGTGGTTATTGTCTTCTTGTCTTTCATATACCTACATTCTCAAGAGTTTCAAAGTGTTCTCTTAAGCTGTATGTATTATGGCTACTGCTCACAATTATGTCTGATTAACATTTTCCTTAACAGGTAGATGTGCTACTATGCTCAGATTGCTTCCATGAGGGGAGATTCGTCATTGGTCATTCTAGTATAGATTTTGCTAAAGTGGATTCGACAAAAGCCTATGGTGAACCTGATGTGGAGAGTTGGACTGATCAGGAAACACTACTGCTACTTCAAGCAATGGAAATATACAATGACAACTGGAATGAAATTGCAGAGCATGTTGGCACCAAGTCAAAAGCACAATGCATACTACACTTTGTTCGCTTACCTATAGAGGACGGGGTGCTGGACAATATTGAAGTCCCAAGCTTGTCCACATCGTCTAATACATTGAATGGGGATGGTCGTGGAAGAATGCACCTAAATTCTAATGGGAATTTAGCAGGTACTATATCCGCTTAATTTTTCACCCTGTAAATGACAATAATGTGTTGTAAATAATGCATATATGCATGTTTTCCTCCATGCAGGATCTCGCTCTCAAGTTCATGAGTCTGAGAGCAGGCTCCCGTTTGCAAATTCAGGGAATCCAGTTATGTCACTGGTAAGTTATCATGTAAATTTTGCTCTTCTTCGTCATCTTCTTCTTTTGAACATATATGAGAAGTACTCAGTTGAGATTTTTTTGTTTAATTTAGAATTTAAGATATGTATTTTTTCGTTTACCTTTATCCCAAAATCTTGTTGATGGTACTGATTTGGTGTGTATTCTCAGAAGTTTTAATTTAGGATTTGTAGGATAATGCATTGTAGTGTTGAGGTTGGCTTTGAACTGCAGAAAAAATATTGAAAATGCACAAAAAATTGTTATAGACATCTGAATAAGCCAATAAGGTTTGTGATTATTGAAGTAAATGTATTTATACATTTAGAGCATCTGTCATCATAATTAGAAGCAGTGCAAAAGGTCCTGTGAATATTACATGCAGTAAAACCATTTCTGTTTGCATACAACATTCTTATCATGTTGGCGAGTGTATGCCAACTTCTAAGCTTTTCCAATTTTGGGACCATGAAAGCTATTGACCAGAACAAGTTTTGTGCCATGCTTCCTAACATAAATGATATACATATTATTTCCATAATAATATAGACCAAGGATTGTTTTGAATGTTGCCTTGACTTTATAAATCCTGTACCATATAGTCAAGTCTATGTGCATGTCTAAAGAAACAATCATTTATAGACTTTTATAGTAATTGTTTGAACATATCTGATATTGGTGTTCCATTGATGAGCTCCTCTATGGTTCTCTAAATGCTCAGAATCCATTCTTCAATATTATCCTCAATCATCTTTCTTTCTTTCTTTCTAAAAAATGCTACTTTATTTTATATTTTGCCATGAAACCTCTCACTTCTGTTTCCTAACAATAATTTCCTTATCAGCTAATGTGGATGTTCTTATTTCGGTCTTCTGAGATAAAATGTTATTTCATAGATGGGTGGTCAAAGAGAGGAATGTGATCTTATAGGGAGAATAAGCTCTAAATAAACAAACAATTGCAGTGTTACATGAGGTGGTAAAGATAAGATGATTATTATCCAACAAATAATCTTTGCTCCCACTAGGAATTGATTTCAGGATCAGGCAACTAACTAGTGCAGATGAGAGAACCCGTAACAGGAGAACTTTAGAATCGAGCAAAAACACATGACAATTTTGCCTACTTTTTATTTGATACATCTTTTAGTCCGTGAAAATGCGAGAAATCATGCATCCTAAGTTAAGAGTTCATGCACATATAGGTTCTAGTTCAGTTGCACTACAATGCAGTTGGCTTTATTTCCAAGAGGAGGAAACATCAAAACTTATAGTTAGACTGCCTGGAAGAAATCATGCATCCTAAGTTAAGAGTTCATGCACAGATACATTTTATTTCAGTTGCACTACAATGCAGTTGGCTTTATTTCCAAGAGGATGAAACATCAAAACTTATCGTTAGACTGCCCGGAAGAAGGCAGGGAGGAGGCACCCATGACTGCAAACAACTATATGAGAAAAGGATTAGGAAGCCATCATGAAGACCAAATAACTTACAATTTGTTGAACATGATTGTTCAAATATGTAACTTGTGTCCTCAAGTGTCATACTTCCACTATCCTTTGAATACTTGTAATTAAAATGACAATAGGGAACTAGGGTCCAAATTAGAAATTAGTGTGCGTAGCACTGTAGCAGACCATACTAGGTACTGTAGTTGATGCTGGATTGCTACAATCAAACCTGATGTCGCTGCATTAGAGCAATATGGCTGATGATTCTTAGCACCCTTGTATACTTCCAAAATATATTTACCATGTTGACTTGTTTGGACATGGATCTCAATGCATTATGAATAATTTACTTCTTTTGGATTATTTACAGTACCACAAATTTGTCTGGAAACAATTGGACTAAGATGTGTTAAATAACAGTGTTTACATTTTGTGTGTGTTTTCCATAGATAATTGCTATTCATTTAGTTCTTGAAATTTCATGTGTTAGTGAAACTTGTCTAATGTATCTATATGATGCATCTCATACTATATTTTTTGTATGTTTTGCAACTATGCTTGTCTGTTATTCTTTGCTTTTAAATTCAGTTCTTAACTTAAACAAGTTTTTTTGTTGTTGGTTGAAATTCATTGCTTTGTCCCACTTTAGCATCCACTATACTAAAAATGGTTGTCTCAAGTGTCCACTTTCCCTTTTGACAAGGGAATCAAGCTTGAATTACTAATATCTTGTTGATTAGTTGTGACCGTTTGGGTTTGTTCCAAAAAGGGCACATAGGGAATGTAGAGCAATAGCAAAAACTATCTTGAATGTTTTCAGAAAAGTCAAATGGGACAATATCTTTGGACAGAGAGAATAGTTAGTTTTTGTGATTTAATGTGTACTTGATGTTCTTGCCATTATTTTCCCTTGTTTGTGTTCTTGATGACTGATTGAAAATCAATAGGTTGCTTTTTTGGCCTCTGCTGTTGGGCCAAGGGTTGCTGCAGCCTGTGCCCATGCATCCTTGGCAGCACTGTCTGAGGATGATGGTTTGGCTACTTCGGGAGGCATTGCGCATGTTGAAGGAGCAAGACATGGAAATAGGTAGGTGTACTTGAAAATATTGGCACATTTTCCTAGTAAGATTATAACTCTCTCTTTCATAGGGATATTTGCATTTAGGGATCTGCGCTCATTGATGTAGTTGAGTCACTGAAATGTGAAATTTTTAAGAAGTCTACTTCCCATCAGATGGTTGTTTAGCTTCACTAGAAATCTATAATATTGTCCTTAGGAAGAAATTTCTTTTTTCCTATCAGTCTTCATTAGGATTTTTGGCTTCTCTAAGTGATAAAATAATAACTTGTACGGTGGATGATATGATCAGAAATGCTTTTTTGCTGTCATTGACTCAATGTTAGGAGTTAATGATATGAATTTTTGTACAACAAATTGAGATTTATTTTCCACTTATGAAGGATGAATCCAGAGAGTTTACATAATAGGGAAGGCACATTTGGAGAAACTACAAATTCAAGTCAAAATGAGGCTGATGGTTCCCCATTGTCTTCTGAAAAAGTTAAAGCGGCTGCTAAAGCTGGCCTAGCAGCTGCAGCGACGAAGGCAAAACTCTTTGCAGATCATGAAGAACGAGAAATTCAGAGGCTCTCTGCTAATATAATAAACCATCAGGTATTAATGTTTCTAGTGTTCTTTGCTTCACATATTTCATATTCAAATATATATATTTTTTAATCTTTTGATTATTCTAATTCTATTATTTTAAAGTGTCTTGTTGCTGATAGTAAGTTATTAGCTACTCACTTGTAGTAACTAGCAAGTGTAAAGTTTTTGAACACAAGCCTTCAAAACCATGTCATAGTGGCTATATTAATTTTTCTTCGTTTTTGGATGACGACAGTTCTCTTACAAATATAAATTTCATCGGTACACATTCACTTTTGCAATATTGTGTTTATTGAGACATGATTTGGGCAACAAAAATCTCTAAACAAATTCATGCAATTTAAGCCAAATAGAGACATGTTTACTTTGGAATAAGGTGAATTAAACTTTTGTTCAAATTCACTGTACTCTAGATTCTGCCAAAATGCCTTTCGAAAATAGGTTGGCTAAATTATATTAGACCCTAAACTTCATTTTGGTCTGCGTTAGACGCAAACTGAAAATTATGTAGAAATCCTGGAAATCTTTTCTGTCCATCACATTGTCCCTACCCATGTGCATTATGGTATATGCTACATTGAACTGTTTGACTTGCTATTAACTTGATTGTTATCTTTATAAAATCTTTTTCTTATAAATACTGTATGGGCTAGTTCTGGTGCCTTCAAACACAGAAGGTAATGCAAATGATCTAAGTCTAGTTGAAGATGATAATTGAACAAGTAAATGCTACGAGGGCTGTATGAATTACTGAGACGCTAGTCCAACAGTATATTCGTGTCAGACTCGTGAATCAAACATGCTTTGTGCTGAATAAGTTTTGAATACGCTAGTCTGAAAGATTCGTCATCTGATTCGCGAATCTGCTTTAAATGTCCGCCGACCACCATTGTTTCCGCAAGAAACTGCAGTACAAACTCCCCAGTCTGACCTGTCCAAAGCCTTCTGATCATAATTTTATACAGCCACAATTGGTTTTGTTGTCTTCACATTTGCCTAATAAATCCTTTTGGTCTAACTGTGTGCAACCCTCTATTATGTGTTTATCGGTGGAGAGTAGTTTAGGTTTTGTTGCAGAAAGCAGAAGAGGAAGAGGAAGAGGAATAAAAGGTAAAAGACTCAATTTAGTCCCCGAACTTTGGTGTTTTGACCCAATTTGGTCCCTAAACTTTTTTTAACCAAAAATAGTACTTGAAC